>JADDOH010024484.1:0-81669 GCA_016648135.1 Agrypnia vestita
GCTGCATGAAAAGGGAAGGAAGCATGCCCAAAACCTATTAAAAGCCATGATATAAACTAAATTTAAAATATACTATTCCTACAAGAACATTTACTGTCACTTACTGTCTTACTGTTACTGTCATCTTTTTAAATACTTTTAATTGTTTTATTTTATTTTATTTTATTAATATCCTATTCAGATCATTTTTTCACTTACTGTCTTACTGTTACTGTCATCTTTTTAAATACTTTTAATTGTTTTATTTTATTTTATTTTATTAATATACTATTCAGATCATTTTTTTTCACTTACTGTCTTACTGTTACTGTCATCTTTTTAAATACTTTTAATTGTTTTATTTTATTTTATTTTATTAATATCCTATTCAGATCATTTTTTTCACTTACTGTCTTACTGTTACTGTCATCTTTTTTAATACTTTTAATTGTTTTATTTTATTTTATTTTATTAATATCCTATTCAGATCATTTTTTTTCCTTTGTCTATAATATAATTAATTAACACCATTATTAAATTGTAAACATTTAATTATTACTATTACTTAATTTTAATTGGCAATAAGATTTATTCACAAATGTTATATAAATAATAAATATTCTTGAACATTATACTACTGGAAGAGCACTGTCTGCTATAATACAGTAAATTACTAGTGTAGCAGGCAGGGCGTCAAATCAATTTAGTGTTTACTTGCTGCCAAGACACTCAACAACAATGAAAAAAGCTTCATTAAATTTTGTAAACACTGTAAACATTTGTAACATTGAACATTAAATAAACATTTGAATTTGAATTTGAATTTTGATGTCGTTTTAATACAATATAAATTAAAAATAAAAATAAATTACCTAAAACAGCATATCTATTGTACACAGACGGTCCGCGTAGTTCAGTGGGAATTCCACTAGTTTCTCGTACCAGGGGTTCCGGTTTCATTGCCGGTAAGATCAAAATACATCATGTGATTTTTTAAAATATATTTTGAATATGTACACATTTTTCAGAACAGAACAGGATTTTTGTCATAGGGATATCATTAATCAATCTATATATCAAAAGTATATTGCTAACAAAAATCAATATAGATGTCTCATTAGCGATATCTGTGGTCATTTAAGGCGAATGAAAAAGCTTTGGTGCCGGCCGCGCTAAGGATTATTACAACTCATACGTGAAACGTGGCGTATAATTTAAATGTATACAACTTTCAAAAATTGGTTGACATCGTATTCTGTCATGGGTGGAAATGGCGAACATTATATTGTGTAAAGTGATCACTTAAGCCAGCCGTACGATAGGTCGTAAGCCCTATGTACACCCAAAAGACTTCTATATCTACTTTCCCATAAAAATACAGTTTCGTCTCTGTGAGACATGGATAATATACATTGATTGATTTTCTCAAGCCTGAGTATTCTTTGTATGCTTTCGGTATAGTTCGTAATTGGCTTCGTGCTCTGTTGTAGCATTAAGAATAAAAAAACAAGTAGTGGAATTTGCGTCATATCTATATTCTTGCAATTTACAACTACGATAAACACTTGTGCTATGAAAACTAATTTGCTTGAATGGGGCTCGAGTATAAAATTTATGGAAAGGACAAACTAAATACTCTTAAAAAGTACAATATCTTAGAATATAAGACGCGCCTTATTACAAAATGACGTTTTTATTTAAAAATAAAAACGAAGGTAGGTGTATTTCAAAAAATATGTTTTTGAATATGAGAAAAAATATTAAAAAAACGACAAAAAAAATTGTTTCAAATTTGTAGTTTATTTACGTTTTTTAATGAAATTTTAGATAAATTAAATATTATTAGTAAGTTCTGTAAGTTAAGCTTTATTTTAAAAGTGACAGCAATCTCAGCTGTCACATTTGAAGCTGACAGCTCGGTAAAACAGTCGTACTGATTAGTAGTCGCTGTTTTCCAGTGGTACGTATTCTCTGTGGTTATGTTTTTGCAGTATAAGTCACGACAAAGAGTCGTGACGAAGAGTATTTTATTTATACACACTTACATTCTAGATTGTTATGAGAATCTTTAACAGCATTCCAGAAAATATTAAATGCTAAGCGACATTTCTGTACAATTTTATTAAAATTTATACAAAGACATAAAAAGATACTGAAATAACAAATTAAATTTCTCATGAAGATGTAACATGCCAGCCTGTATGAATTATTACTAAGAAAACCTTTCTGCAGGAATCGTAATAAGAAATATTCTTTGGTATTCCATTCCGGGAAACACAAAAGAGTCAGAAAGACAAAGACTTGGTTTCACACTTCCACAGTCAATTTAAAGGGTTAAAACACAGAGTAATATTTATTTACTTAAAATAATGAAGTCACGGACCGGATGATAATAAATAAAACATAACAAGAAAATACGAAACAATAACTTGTTTTAACTAAAGTTAAATAAATCACCGAGAAAGATACACAGTACAATTATTTGAAATTATCATTATCTACTTTAATTCAGAGGCAATAAAAAGTTTAATCTTGGGGTCCTTGATATAAATAGAAATTTATTTTTTGACAGATATTTTTTTATCTTTATATGTAACTAGCTGTGCCCGTGCGGCTTCGCACGCGTAGATTTTTAATACACTGTTTGGATCGTCATAGAACTTTCGCGAACCTTCTAGATTATTCTCCCTCCAGAACTTTTAAGAAATTTATTGAATGTACAGAAACCTTCTAGACACACCGACACATCCCGCCACTCAGTTTAGAACCTTACAGAGCTTTCGGGAATTTTCTAGAACTTTCTAGAGCAAGTTTTTCCGGAACCTTCTAGACACAGTCGGCGCACCTATTTTGAAACAATCTGAAGCATTTGCAGTCTTCCTATAACAAAAAAATGTGCTAGAATGCGCATTTTCGTCACCCGCTCCCGCCCACGCACAGCCACCCCCACCAAACTCGCATATTTTCGATGTGACACCAAGGGCTATCCACCATCTTAACCACCGGTGGGTGATTGTGGCTGGTTGTGGAGAAAACTTGGCAGGGTGGGAACACGGGTTTCTTTTTATATTTATATATATATATATATAAAATATATTAATTAATCGAAGGCCCGAATTCAGAATCAGTATTTAGATGATTTAAAGGTTATGTACGCATTATAAGCGTAACGTAGTATGTAATAACATTTTTAAGGCGTACCTTAACCTTTAAATCATCATAAAGTATTGACTCGGGCCTAAATCTGTTTTAATTTTTATGGTACAATAGTCTAAGTGAGTTCTAAATTACTAATTCAAAGTTATTTAATTTAAAATTTAAAAAAAATATGTTTATTAATTTTTTTGATATTTATTACATTAAACATACGCCAAACTGCACAGCAGTTTTACGGCATATATTTAATCTTGTTGTATTTGTAATTTTTTATTAAAAATAACTGTGATTATAAACTTCATCGAGATCAAATGTTCGCTTGGTCGGAGGAAGAGCGCTTATGTGTTCATCTAAGGGGGTTGGTCTCGGCACCCTCCAACCAAATCTAATTATAATTGAACAGCACACATACGTTTAGTTGCAATATCTGCTATCTGCAGAATTGCTAATTGAATGGAATTACAGTCAATGGATTAGATATTCATTATGTTAATATTTCAAATCAGATTTGTCTAGAGAGACAGAAAAGCTTGGAGTGATAGTTCTCAGATTCTGATATTTTCAAGTAAAAATGTGACCAAAGAACACAATTAAAAATATAATTGATGGATTTGGCGATTAAATTGTAGAGATTATATTCATGATGATAGATTATTGCAAGAGAATCTGCTTCTTTTTTGTAGTAGTAGTGGAAAAAAAATTAAATTTAGGTAGAAATAAAAAGGTTAATATTATGTAACTAGCTGCAACCTGTCAAAAGTGACGGAACATTGGTTCGCGTATTTGCTTAGCCCTGGTATATATTTTTAGTATTTTTTTGGCGGCCTACGGAGAGGCGGCCGTAGCAACATGCGAGCGGCAGGTTCGCTGGCCCGGGGTTCAAGCCGCCTCTCCGGCCGTTTAATTTCGTTTTTTTTAGCCGCGAATTCGAACAAAATTACGAACGTTACACGGGGACGGGGATAGACAGACAGACGGACTAACGGACGGGCGGACATCTTCCTACTGCATCAATAAATTATAATTCGCTTATGAAATAACCTAATATTCTATATGTATCGGATTGAAGAATCCTGATGGACTTCATTTCCTATATAAAATTACTAATTATTTCCCAATCGACACCCCTGCCCTGCTTGCCAAAGCAAGTCCCAGGGCTGCCACCTTAATGCATTAATTTTTACAACGAAAATGTAAGAACTGACTATCACATTCACTCACTACTCGACTATACAAAATAGACATGGCAATGAGTGCCTACAATAAATCTTTAGATATATTTTAAAAAGGCTCGAGTATTTAAGAGAAAGCTGCTATAGATTTTGAGATGTTGATAGTTCTTTGGTAATATATCTGATTTATTTGCTACTATCATATATTAGAATAACTAAAATTGTAAGTATCTACTATTACTAAATATCTTTATTTTATAAATAATTTTATTTTGCTTTTAGGTTAGTATGTAAGCAAATAGATTTTTAATATTCGATATAAATTACTTTTATGATTAACGTTTCACAAAAGATAAGCCATAAATGTTAAAAAAATGTTTACTTCATGTTTATCTTCTTAACTTTGACATTACACCCAAAACGTTTAGAATATTTTCTCTTCAAATTTAAAAGTCGAGGGCTCTAAAGAGAGTTTTAGCTACTAGCTATGAGACGTACTTTGTGTCATCATCGTCGTCTTCATCCGCTTATCCCAGTAGGGTCGAGGGCCCAAACACTCGACAAGTGCTTCCATATTCCCTCGTCTTGTGTCGCTTCCGCATGTGTAAACTGGTCAAAAGCTATCTTTTCTTCAATGAAGATAAATTTTCGAAGTCTCACAGAGACGAAGCTATATATATGGGAAACGCATATGGAAAGCTTTATTGTCTTTTTTTCCCAGGCCACTCTATAAAGATTTCCTTCCGTACACGCGTTTCTTTGCGACTTCCATGATTTATCTTATATCTTATAAATTGTATATTTTTGTTTATTGGTATATGTACCTATAACTAAATTAATGAAATTATCCTGTCATACAAATCTCCCATTAATATAGGTATATATTTATATAATATTGCCCATGGTCACTGGACTATGGCCCTCGCAATACAGTGGGCATGATACCGGGGATTCCGGGTTCGATTCCCGGTGAGGTCACAATTAATCTTTGTGATTTACTCAAATCTGGGTGTTTTGCGATGTGTTTCGCTTTTATAATAGGGCTTCTTGGTATGTTGATGCGCAAAATAAAAAATAATAAATGCGCTGTTGTGCAGTAGTAAAAATAATAAACCATTTGTTAATCAGTTTTAATTTCCTTTTTTATTGGCATTAGCCTTTCTCAGAAATCGGAATATTAAAATAGTGCGAAATTGCATTTATTAAGTAATCAGATATAATTAAATATCTTCATGTTAGATAATGAAAAATTTGAATGTAAATTTTTGCAAATGCATTTAGATCCGTTAAATAAAATGAAAAAGAATCACACAGCATCCTCCCTGTCAACAGTGGAATCGGAGCTCAAATATCCAATCTCTATTGAGAGAGAATTGATGTTAGGAAATAGCTGGCGGGGTATACGAATTGGATTGTTCACTGGCTGATGTAATGGTATGTGAAATCAACATCCTGCCATCTCTCGTAACTTATAAATCAGAATGGAGAATGTAGAGGTCTAATGCGAAGGATCTACTCAACGTGTACATATCATTTATTATTCAAAATCAAATTATAATGCTACGGCACGATGAATGTTGATTCGGCATGCAAAATACGCCTAAACGTTTTTATAAATATTCGACGGGAGCTGAGATGACAGTGATTGATTTTAACCTTTTAGGTATTGATGTAAAGGGTTTGCTGATTCCTCTAAGTGTCCCGTAAATACATATATAGGGGTGTCTCGTATCAAGTTAGCATAAATTTCAGGGGAGGCTTTAATATTTTTTATTATCTGCCTATTGCTTATTTTTACATTGTATTTTTTTTTATAAAATTGTACATAAAAAATTTCAAAATATTTTAAGTACCTTTTTACGTAAAATTTTTCAAGAACACAATACTGGATTTTATCCCAGGCAGACATCATTAATAAAGATATATTATTAATGTGATTTAACCTAGAATAAGAAAAGTATCAAATTCAGAAATATAACTGCCCTAGAACAGTTTCATCTAGCGTTATGAGCTTAATTTATAAAAAGTGTTATTGTGATAATATTTAAATAAATATATCATAGTATAAAGTAGGTATATACATGTCTCATAGAGACGGAGCTGTTTTTATATGGGAAAGTATGTATGGAAGTTATTTGTGTGTTCATAGTTTTAACGACCTACCTAACGACGTACGGCTGGCTTCAGTGATCATAGTAATGGTGATGGTAGTCTTTCATGGGTGGAATCGTTGAACGTTACATTGTGTTAAGTGATCACTTAAGCCAGCCGTACAATAGATCATAAGCCTTACGAACATCCAAAAAGACTTACATACCTACTTTCATATTAAAACAGCTTCGTCTCAATTAACATCTATAATATATATCGTATATATTTTTCTGTTATGTATAAAAATATGCATGAATATAAATAATAAAAAATAAAATAAATCGATAATAAACATTTATTGAATACAATAATTTTTTATTTATTTCAAATATAAATTTATTTCTATTTGATATTTTTCTGATTGTTAAATAATTTGATACCTAGATACAGAAAATTAAAGCGATTTGAGCTCGTAGATAATTAAAATTTTTCTGTATCTTCATCTTTAAATATCGTAGATCGAAAAGAGCTTCTAACATTTAATTTTTAAAATTAGGATTCTCTGTCATTCAATTTTGAAAAGAAAATATTCTCAAGTTTTTTAATTAAATGTCAACAATAAAGATGATAAGCAATATCAGAGTGCACTTTTTCGATATTTCTGCCATCTTTTTTGTAAAATTCTTTGGAAAAAATCGGCAAAAATTATTTTTGAAACAAAAAAAAAAATACTTAAACAGAGTCAAATATTTAAACATCTTAACGATATTTGAATTTTGATCTGAAAATGATGCCTTCTTTCATGACGTCAAATTTCTCACCGTTAACTTATTAACCACCTGATGTTACCTTGCATGGTTTATGAAGTAAAATGGAAAAGAAATATTATATAAATTTTTCATCCAGTAATGGCTTTCTGTTTAGGAAATCGAGTATTTAAAAGAATTGGATTCGGATTTCAGCTCATCATCATGTCAAAACTGTAAATTATAAAACTATAAAAATGTAATGCCATGCGAAAGAGTCCCGCCTCTAATTTCCGGGCTCCCTTCCCGTAAGTCCGTGATTTCTTGGAATTTACATCTAAAAAAGTACACGGTTGAAGAGAGTCGAACCTTGAACACGCGGACGGCAGCGTGGCAATTAAACGACGTAGCCAACATCGCTTCTCCGTAGTACGTCAAAAATATACTATACATTGTAACAGCAAGGCTTAGCTTAGACGCGAATCATTAATTTACGCCTCCCCCGTGATTTTTCATGGGCGTACGGTTAGTTCATTAAATATATACTCGATGTCGCGGATTTTTGACATAATCGTCAGCCGAGGAAATAATGAGGAAGCGTATTGCGCGGAACCACGGGCGCTCCATGCCTGCTGGTTGCGTTCTGTTCCCGTGAGCTTATCTTAAAATCTACGAACTAAGATTTTTTTGCGTAATGCGGTAATATGTTCAAACTTGAAACTTAAATTTTTAACATGCCTAAGTTTTTCTGCTTACTAACTAAGTTACTTTTTCTTTTGTTAAATTTTTTTATTCTTGTTTTATTATGCTCAACATGCCTAAGTTTATTTCATAACATATTTATCATTTTTAACATATTTCTAAAAGTGGAGACCTATGTATAATTGGCTATTTACGTTATAATAATGTTTTTATGCTTTTTTGTTGTGCTGTTGGTCTTCCGTGAATATTAAATAAATAAAAATAAAATAAGGTTAAGTGTTCAACTAAATATAGAAACGAGAATATATTATAATAAATTCATAATAGAAAAAACATACAATATTTGTTGCGGTGTTGAGTGTGGATGTTGTGAAATTCTAATTAAATTGTTATTTTAGTTTATTTAAAAAAAAATCAGTAACCAAAAACAAAAAAGTGTTTTTTCGTGGCGTAGTGCTTAGTTAAAACCTGTTTTAATTAAATCCAAATCGTTGAAGTGAACACAGGGCTTAACGTCCGAAGACATTTTCTTCGGACGATCTTAAGGCTTAGGCGAGGATCTCTCGGCGTGCTTTGTCGATCGGAATATTTCAAGGAGAATTATTAAACACGGGCCAGCCTTACTCGAATTAATTAATTAAGCACAAAAATGTTCCGGCGCTGGAAGCTCTCAGCATTTCGACTGCTCAAGTTGTTTATAATTGCCAGGATTGCTTGAAAAATGATTAGTATACTTAAATGCGTTGTACATTGAAAATAAAAGATAAATAAATCGAATTAAAAAAATTCTAAATGTTAAAACTGACATACTAAAAATAAAATTGACAGTGCCAAGTAGGTACCACTCACATTCTACTATCACTGTCACTGTCTCTGTCAACACAAAAGTGTATATATTTTTACAAAATTTCAAACACGTCAAAAATATTTTACATCTCATTCGCGAAAATTTTCAATTAATATATAAAATGATTATTCAGCGGGTACTTGGTATGCGGGTACTTGGTATTTTTTAAAGATTTGGAAATATCGAGTTCGAAATTTGGTAAAATTTTTAGGCACTTTTAACTTTTTGTTTTCACTTTAAACGCTACCGAGACTTTTGAAAACAAAAACATTTTGGACGCGGCAATTATTGATCCCGATACCTCTCATACGCTACGCCATTTTTGTACAATTTTTAGACTCGTGTTTCATTTGTAATTTTCAAGTTTATAACTTTTATCTTAAATTGTTATTCTTCTAGCTATTTTTATTATTTAAGTCATTTTTTACTTTTATAATTATTTAAAAAATTGTTTTTATTTATATTTCATAATACACTCAATGTTTAATTTTTTAGAATGTATGATTTTTTATTTTTGATAAGTAATTTTCTTTTTCTCTATATATTATTCTCCCCTTCTTCGGTTTCAAATTATCGTTTGTGAAATATGTACTATGTACAAGTACTTATATGGCGAACCAGGTCTTGCACACTAAACCTGGTTGCGCTGGAATAAAAACTATTATTATTATTTTTATTATGATTATTATTATAACGCTGATATTTTTATGAAAGAATTTTTAAGAAAGAACACTGATTAATATTTTTGATATATCGGTGACCCGCACTGACTGCTAAAGTCTAATTCTAATCAGTTTTCTAATAGATATGGTCATTGAATGTAATTTTGTGATGTTCATCTCTCGTGTTAAATATTGTAAGCATTTGTTAATAAATGTGTCAGTATAAATATGATAAAATCCAAAAAATTAAATAAATTACATATTTAAAATATCAATTTTGAACATTAATATTTTTTATTTTTTTTATTTGACTAATTTATGAAAAACAAGTTGGAATGCAAAAATTATACTGCTAGTCGTAATATTACTTTAAATTTGGGACTAAATGAAATTTTCCTAACACAAATAAAACCTTTCAAAAAATCCATTTTGCTACAACTTTTTTATTTTATTATTTTAATTAATTTATTTATTTGGAAATATAACAGATACAACTCAGTGCTATACATAAGAGTTGAAATGAATAGTGTCGAAAATTCTCACCTGTATTCTAGCATTTTCACAAAGAAATAAAAAAAAATCAGGCTATTGTAGAGTTAATATATTCACATTTATATTATTAATAAGTTCAAATATATTCAAAATCAATAATGTATTTTTTCAATTGGTTGAGCAACTTTGTAAATATAAGTGATACAAAAATATTACACAAACGATAATCTGAAACCGAAGAAGGGGAGAATAATATACAGAAAAAAATAAAATAATAAAGAAAAGAAGACAATAGAAGTCACACATTCCATAAAAAAATAAACAATGATGGTGTTATGAAATATAAATATAAAACAATTGATATAGGTGGACACAAACAAATAATAAAATAAATTTTTCAATAATGTGTGTCCAAATTAGATAATATAGCACAATAGATAATGCAAATAAATGAAACATATTATTATGTAGGTAGTTCAATTATGTAAGGGACGCCATTTATTATCTTCCCCCAACTATTAACATTTCTCGAAGAAATCCGCTTCTTAACCCCGCGTAAAATTTATTGTATTTCAAATCGAGTTTCATGATGTAGCTTAACTGAATATTTAATCTTCCTCATACAAAGGCGGTTTTGTATTTGTAGGCACGCCATCATTACTCTTAGCGCATCCTTCAGATTCACAAATTAATAATTCATATAGGTATATCCTTCAGAGAATTTATTCATTTAATAATGAAATAACGTAACGGTTTTGCTAACGGGATCGTTAAAAGCCATTTAAAGACGATTAGTTTTATAGTGCGATGTAATTCCTCAGTGGTATATATTTCACTGAAATCAAATCACACTCAAACAGTTCCAGGTAATTAATTTAGGGACAGAAAAGTTGGATAATTGAGGAAAATTTTGATTATCGAGATTTAGGTGAAGGGCTTTACGAAATTTATAGGGCGGAATTTTTTCGTCATTAGGTTTACCTTTTTAGGTGGTGGCTTTGATGGAGAAGGAGACGTCTTGTCGGAATATCAAGCTTTCTTAACATGATATTGTAAAATCTGAAATTGGGTAAACCAAGCAGTGATTGCTCACTTAAAGAAAAAGTATTTTTGTTTGAATTTGTCAATTTTCTACTGAAGTATGATTCTACTCGAATTGAATAAATGCAACGTAGAATAAGCTTAAAAAAAGTGTCACACATTTGGAAACAATTTTTATTACTAATCGCATGACAGATTGCTCCATTACCATGTAATTTATAAAGTAAGTAGGTACGCGATTTTTTATGCTTTTAATGCTGATCATTCAATATTTACAATCACACATTTAAAAGTTGCACACTACGCGTTATACCCATTGATTACATCCGTTATGCACTTTGGGACATGGAATAATGCATGACCTCGAATACGCAAATAAGTATTTGGTACAAATAGACCATAATTCTCTAGTAACTTTGGAGTCAATCATGTTTCACATGCTTTTGACCCCCAATATCACTAGATCTTCTTATCTTTGCGACTCGAGGTTGCGGTAATTCCATTCTCTCAGCAGTTTTTTTTTGTGGATGTAGGATACTTTCCGGTTCTGCGCATGCATTAATAACACAACATTTCTTTTTGAATCCGTTCAATCATGTTGATGTATTTCTTTTAATATGGGTTCCAAACTGCCATACCATATTCCAATTTTGATCGGATTTGAAATGCATTGCCCTTTAGGTATTGTAAATTTAATTTAGGAAAGATAATCGAATTAGTATGTGACAGCCGTGCGTATGACGCACATTGTTTCGTTGTGTTGGTGTTTACGAGTATATACACCAACACAACGAAACAATGTGCCTCGTATGCATAGCTTACGCATACTAATTCGATTGTCTTTCTTAAATGGAAAGAGGTCTTTATTAAAAAATCGCGGAATCGTATAATAATTATTTATTTTTAATAATACCTTTTTACATTTAAAAACAAAAAATTCAAAGCACACAAATATTATTCTCTCTAACAAATATAATTGCTATTATAAAATGTTGCAGAATCATTAACAATGTGCTTATGCGGTATTTGTGCATTATTTGTATACGACGTTAAATGATGAGAAGTACAGAGTTTGAAAACATAAAATCATTTTTTTGTGGTAAATAATTGTATTGTTTTCCCTGTTATTTAAAAATGAATTTGATGATAATATTACTGTTACCAAATTACATTTAAAAATGCCTCATAAATACGTAGGCCGTGATCCAATGCGGGCTTTTTCAACTCGGATTTTATTATTCCCGCTTAAGTAATCAATGTTAACTTTTTGAATAGGAAAAATTTACTTTAGGCGGTTTGCTGAAGAATTTCAAGAGTTTCGGTTGTGTTGTTCTCAAGTATTCACAGCGCGACCACCCCCTAGCTTCACAGTTTTATAGTCATCACCGGCTGTTACTCTTAAGTATAATTCATTATTTTATCTTATCTTACATTACTGTGATTCGGAATTATTTTGTTTGTGCATGTTGTCACGGGATCATAGCGGTTGGAGATAAATCAAACCCTTTAATCAATTAAAATTTTATTTATTCACCAAAGTCACTTTGCACGAATCTAATTAGAGCACTATTCTTTAAAAATTTTCTCTGGTCTTCACGGCCGTTTAGATTCTTCTGGTTTGTGTATTCTGGGGTGACATGCCGTATTCTATGACCTTTCCGGCTGACATTTCGGATCCAATTACAGAATATCAGCACATCAGCACCGATTTTTAGAATTTCGTGACAATGAGAAATATTTCGCAACAGGAAAAGTATATAACGGTACGAACCTTCCACATTTACCCAGTATAGGGCGATTAATAAATAAAATTATAAATCACTTCGACTTATAGTATTTGCGATAACATTATAATAAACATAATTCTCTACAGATGTTTAACAATGACTAAAATATATTAATAAAAAAAGAGAGTGGGCATTTTAATATAAGATCCTTTCCTAGATTCTAACAACATGCATCTCATGTGAATATGTTGTTGATTTGAGGTTCAGGATTTGGATTTTGTTAATGCATTTGTTGTTTATTTGCAGTTCACCTGAGAGATTTGGCTTAGTCATTTTTAAGTAATAATTTAATTATACGGCATAATAATAAAAAAAACAATAAATTAAACAACAATACAAAAAAGAATATAATTGACGACAATACAAGATTCGCTGTTCATACAATTTATTCAGAATAAAATGCAATAAAAACAGTACTTATTTTTTTAAAGAAAAATTTTAAGACTTCTTTATTTTCACAAATAATGTAATTATTTTACTGAATCCACTTATTGAAATGTGAATACCTTTATGATGAATGGAGTTTTCGGAACAAGATATACGTAAAAACATATATTTTAATATTTCTATATATGAACAATATATTGTAGCAAATATTATGAAAAATGTATTTCAGTTAACCTATATTTAAATAGAAAATATAATAATAAAAATAAAACTACGATATACTTATTTACGTTCACGCCGTTTCTCCGCGGGAGTAGACACAGTGGATAAAGCGCCACACTCCTCTGTCCTGACACACAACACTCGCCTCATCTATATTCGTACATTTTTGCATGCAAGCTCTATGACTATTGAGGCTCCTAACAGGACCATCCTCCAGTACCTAAGGCGGATCCACTGAATAAGAGTCTGGCACTGCCAAACTCATGTTCTCTCATGCTTCTCGAGAGCAGAGCTGTAACGCCCTGGCTCGCCCGGTCCACATCCTTTCTTCCTACTTTCGCTGATACACAATATCGTCGCTGTATATATAATAAAGCCAATGTGCCGGTTAGTACATTCTCAGATGAAAGAATCAATTTGTCAATTTAACATATAAATAATGGAGATATACTAAAAAAACATTACCGTTCATCTAGAAAGTCTGCCTAGTAATTATTTAAAATATTTTTTATAAATCTAGTCAGTGCAATTATTTTTTAAAACATTTTCATTCGCTTATATCAGAATATACTAAAACGGCACATAGGCTTAATTATATATACAGCGACGATATCTAGATTTTTGTCAATACTCTCACTCAGTTCATTCATCTTCCTATCCATTCCTTCTCCGATATTCCACACTCCCACTTTGCGCTCCGTCCCTCTCTTCGCGCAAACTTCCCGGGTAATATGGCACGATTGCCAAAATTGACGAAATCGAAAATAAGTCAAAATAAAATGCAGGAATTGCTTTTAAAATAAAAGCTTGTTAAACGATTTTTATAAATGATGGAAACTTAGCTTTAACAACTGTAAACTAAACGAACACATAAAAAATAAATAATGTAGTATCTTCAGTTATAATAATACGTAAAATTAAATAATTTAAAACCTCGCGTGATGCATAAAGAATAAAGTTGAAAACATTTTGTAATCGAGCTCTCGCGGAAACAGACGTCGAGGGTGTGACTATGTTAGCTCACCTAGCAGAAGCTCGCGCTGCTGAAAAAAGAGCTGTGTAGGTAAAACATTAAATAGTAATTGTTCAGCAGGTGAGCTTCCCTGTGTTCATTTTAATTACTTGGCGCCAGCAGAGTCCCATTATACGTAACAGCTATCCAACAAAAACAAAAAGCATTGTTGCCATTTTAATTTGGATACTTTCGTGCTGTCCTTTGTTCGGGAGGTCGCTCGTTAATACTGAAGAGCATTCGACCAAAATGTCACACAATCCAGAAAAGTTTCGACCTAACGCTTTTATACAAAGTTTCAATTGTCGCTTTCCGTTTCAAAGTAAAAATGTGCATTGTTTCACGGTCGTTTGTGCCTTCTCGCAGTGTTTGTTCCGGTCCTTTCTACCTGTAGTTCTCGGCTCGAAAATAACAAACCACTCTGTTATATTACACTTGGACCGTGTATTTCAGCATATCCTTTAACTGAATGGTTTGGAGAAAAAAGGTGCGAACCGTGTCTTCGGATCAAGTGTTTTAAAGGGATTTTAGTGACGATCCTTTCTTTAGCAGTAAACCTTCCCTTTCTGATTTCGTGTAGCTAATGTTTCCACAACTTTTAATACTCTCGACACATAGTTTTTAAACAAATTATGTAATAATTTCTTATTGATCATAGTTATGTTTGGCAAATTAAATTAAGAAGTTTGTTTTTGTCGACATTATTTATTACGAAACAGTAATTTGGAAACCTGAAACAAATATTTAAATATAAATATTTCTTTTTTTCAAAAGAATATCCATGGAAGCAATACGCATCACACTAATATTCTGACTAATTTCAAAGTAAACACTTATGCTATGAAAAAAAATAAAAAATTCTGGTAACTTAGTGATGTGTGTGATGTCGAACCTATAGAACTACTGATCACTAAGCGAGTGTCTTTACCAGTAGACCAACAAGCACATACTTGAACACGTGTTATAAAAAATATTTATAACAACTAAAAGAAATTTCATTTTTAACATTATATTTATCCTCAATCTTTGATCAATTGGGTCTAAAACATCATCTTGCTATGCACATGTTTGCCACCGAAGCATCTCTGCATTCCACATATAATTCTATCATGTGAACCTTAAACCTTACTTAATTACTTACTTACTTACCATCACGCCGTTTCCCCGTGGAGGTAAGCAGAAAAGATAGAGTGCTAAACTCTTCTGTCCTGACACACAACTCTAGCCTCATCCACATTCATACATCTTCGCATGAAAGCTCGATGGTTTCTATCGGGACCATCTTCCAGTGTCTCATTAATGCCACATCTTTCTCGGTCGTCCTCTCTTTCTGGCACTGCCAGCACTTGCACTCCAACTTGTGTTGCACATGCACAACACAATACATATCTTTTTAACCATTAATTCCTCATTCATTCGCTTAACATGCCAAAACTATCTGAGCGACCCTTTTTTAATTCTATTAATTATGCTAAGATCAGCTTTTCATTAATTCCTAATATCTTCAATCTTTTCTCTATCATAAATGGATTTGTCACACATACATCCGAGGGATCTCATCTCCACTGCATTTAGTCTTTGTGTAACTACGTGAAAGTGGATATTTGTTCTACTTTCCATCATATAAAATTATTTGAATATTTTGGAGTAAGGGTCTGTTTGGTATTTACCTAATCAAATCTTCAGAGGTTAAAATATTTGTAAGTCTCCACAGAACTTTTACGAAGTCCACTTTTATTAAACTGTTGTTAGTCAATGAGACGATTGTGTGTACTGTCAGCAAACATCCTTTTTTCATAAACAATTTTGTGAATATTCAGTGAACTTCTGATATAACAAAGGCATTTAATAATCGTCACCAACATTATGAGGCGTTTTCTATCCACTACCAGATGAAGGCATCTCTAAGTGCCTCAGATTTTTCTTGGTCCATTGTTCCCTGCCACGTTTCCTACGGAACTTGATGATTTCATTAATCCAATGGGTTTTAGGGCAGCCATTCGGATTCGGACCCCACCTCCTGATTACCGCCGTCCGAGGCGTGTGACCCACTCATTGCTATTTTATTTTTTGGGTGTATTCTATTATCTTCGTCGACTCCTTTTGTCTGCTCCCTTATCCAACCGTTTCTTTTTCTACCTCTTCGTTTGATTCCCAGCATAAATATATCTATATTTTTTGGGTTACTTTTAAGTTTTCGGACAACTTTTGTGTTGAAGATCAATAATTTGGAGCTATTCATTGCCAGAAAGCATAAGACACAGCAGATCACTTTTGAAAAATTTGCTTGGAAAATTCAACCCATCTGATTTATGATCGATCTCGTCGGCAGTTTTTATAAATTCGTCGGGTTTATTGTTGGAATTTTTTACCCATACATTTCATATATTACTTACCTAATCGGTGCATTTGGAGTGCTCAAAGTATCGTTGGCTCCAAGGAATTGAAAAAAAAGTAATATGAAAATTTAAATCTTAAGTTTTATTGTTGACTTTGTGGGTGATCGTGACAAAGGCGTATTCTAGTCATAAAAAGGAACGATTTCAGCCAATCGAATACCTATAAACTGTTTTATCCACCATTTATTGTTCTGCTTTGGGAAACAAATTTCGTCACATAAATACGTTCCCGCATCAGAAACGTGACATCACACAATGAACAACGGAAGGTTCCCTCGGTCGGGTGGGAATCTTCTTGGGTGGGATCACCCATCCACCAATATGATACACCATCACTAGATAAACCCTCTAAGGATAATTATTTTTAAAATTCTTTTAATAATAAACTCGTCAAATATGACGAGTAGGAAGGACGAGAGGAAAAAATCATATTTTGAAATTTACACAAAATAGTTGATGAGTACCTACCTATCTTCTGGTAGGGAAAGTATACAATTATTATTGAACACGAGAGTAGATCACTTCATAGGTTGGATATGAAAAGTACGTTTATTTATAAGTTATCAACCATTTTTTATCCACCGTTGGATGAAGGCCTCCTCAAATGTATCTCCTTTTTTCTTTTATTCGCTGCCAAGTAATTTTGCACAGTTTGATGAATTCGTCAGTCCAGCGGATTTTAAGTCACCTATCGGCATCTTGATTCTTTTCGGATACAACTGTATGAATGAGTTTGTCCGTTTTTCTTGTCTGCCTATTTTTATTTAATTTCTTCGACGTATTCAATTATATCACCATGCTTCTTTCTATGCAAATACGTTGTGGGACTCTTTTTTTATATCCATATATTGGAGCCATATATACAACAATGCGTTTTATACTTTGTTTAAGAAGCCAAGCGTTAATAAATTTATAAAATTGGGAACGCTAAGGTGCTTGGGTTATAAAGAGAGAATGGCTGAAAATAAATAATAAACACCAAAGTTTCTTCTTAAGACAAGACCAATAGGGTAAAGGAGCTGACAAAGACCAAAACTAAGATAAAATAATAATGTATCCAAAAACATATCTGCTTCGGAGATCCCGAACTGGAAAGAGGTAGTGTAAGGCTGAGATCAGTGGAGGGAGACTCCTGGGGAGGCCAAGACCCACCAGTCTTTAAAGAGCCAACATTGAAAATGGAGATGATTTGGAGTACGTAAGCACTTGAAGTATGAATTGGTGGAACATTTTTTGTTTTAATCACAATGGAAGATTATTTTTGAAAGTTATGTTTAGGTGTCTCCATACTTCAACCAAACTTTCTCCAATATGCCCCTGATTACATTTTTTTTAATCCTTGATAGTAGTCATCTTGTTATTTAACAGCATCATAAGAATCTGACAAAAATGACCGCAATATCTACAACACACCATCAATCCATTGAAATCTCATTTGTGGATCAAGCTGTATGGCATTCCACTATCTCTTGGAGATCTGTCTGTTCGCCTATCTGCACCGGGTCTTTTTATTTTATTTTATTAGAGATAATGGTACGTGATACATATAATAATAATAGATTATTAATTAAGACTCTGCCCACTATCCCAATTTCAAAAGTCTTTGATCTGCTCTAGCATAAATATTCATATATGTATTTTAGAATATTAATGTAATGTGAATATGTAAAAATATGCAACAAAATAATTGGTTAATGTGAAGTCTTCACCCTGTTGGCTTGGTATGGAGAATTTATACGTACATTAATTCATTTTCTCTCACTACGTGTTTGCTTTCTGGAGTTCTTAAACCTGCTTTATTCTTCGGTAAGTTTACAACATATTGGACCTTAATTGTAAAGTTTTTCGCAGACCTGCAACTTGCTTTCTTGCGTTAAAGGGAAAACCAAGCTTCAAACCGTTTGGTTTTATTATTGTTATAAACAGTGTAATCTTTAAGTTCTTTAGCAACAACTTCGACGATAGTAATTGCTGCAAGGCAATGTAATAAGTGTTCTTAATTTTATTATATAATTTATCTTGTGATGGATATCATTATTTATTGCCACATTTGTTACCCAATATTTAAACTATTATTTGGTTACATGGATTCTTTTGACGATCGATTGTAATAATGGTGATGGAGTACGTCTTTTGCTCTTTATCAGGCTAAAAGTAAACGTAATTATCGTTTACTTCATTATTTTCGTTTATTGTCACCATGTGATGATTCAATGAGGATCTTTACTTCTTAAGTAGGATGTTTGCAACTGCCTCCTCTTCTCCTCTGTCCTCGGTCGTGAAGTCAGATTTTCTGGCATGTTCCTAAATATTATCGTCCCATATTCTTCAAAATCGTGCCGGTGGTTATGTCCTTTGGGGTTACTCTTATAGTATACGTGTTAGATAATATATATGTGGCATATTTTCAACACGTCCAGCTAAGATTTCTCAGACGACCCTTACTGCAGTCACAATATATGTTTCGTCGTATAAAATATATTCATATTTTTATATTTTTATTCTTACTTTTTTTACAGGTTTAATTTTTTTCGGAGCATTTTCTTCTCCCTTTCAATGAGTAAACTTCTACCAGGGTAAATTTCCACGTTTTGCTAGCGTAAAAGTTTTGTGCATAATAACCTTATTAATTTCATTTTATTAATTTTCTTGGACGACAGGCGATTCTGTTGGTGAAGAGTGTCTAAGTGGTGCAGGTTTATCATTTATGCTGGTATTACCATCTGTAAAACGAACGAACCACTCTTGGCATGTCTTTTCGCTAATCGTGCTTTTGCTAAAAATATCGTTGAGATCGCGAAATGACTCCTTTCGGTATAACTTTACTGTACGGCCTCATTTCAATTTAAAAAAATATATAAATGTATAGTTAAGTATCTTGATGTCAAAAATGAAATCAAATTTATTGAAAGGTGAGTAGTAAGAAAGTTATTTCACTTTAAAATTTGAAATTTCTCTACACGTATTATTAACTTTTGAATAATGTTATCTGTATGATGCGATCTATAGACAAAAGTTGCGAAGTAATTAATTTTGAGATTTTTCAAAAAGATTCCTTATTGTGTTAAAAATCATTAATAATTCAAGTATAAGGCGCAAACTAAGATAATCAAGAGAAAAATATTACGAAATAATAAATTCATTCAGATTTGGCTAAAAGTATATTTTATAAAAATTATTAATAAATAATAGAAAAAATCCACATCATCAACATCGTATTAATAAAAGCTATATAATTTTATCTAACCAAACCTAACCAATCTAACATAACCTATCTACTCTTGTTAAATAAATGGCGGTGGATAATTATGCATCAACCTAATACAATGAATTGTACCGAAAATACTTCTTTAAATGGAAATTTTATATATCCGGCTAGTATTTTTAATTTAAAATATTTTACGAAATAAAAGAATTAACAAGTAAATCAATAAAAAAAAATTGAAGATACGACGTTTTTTTTGCATACATTCGTAATTGATTTTTTAACATCACCATCCAAATACTAAACACGTTGTACATCATCATTATTTGAACCCGTGGCGTAATTATGTTGAATGTTATTTTTGTCAAACCATTTTTTCTAAACTAGAGTTATTATGAAATATTAGAAATCTAAATTTAACATAACCTTTATATACGAATTTGACATTTTATTCCTACGTATAATATCAAAGTTGAATCAGCCGACTAAATTAAAAAAAATTAAAATCGAATATTGATAAATCTCGAAGCTACGTAGGCATTATTAATGTAAAATAATAATGGAAAATTATTAATTGTAATCGAAATAACATCCAAATCACGTTAAAAATTATTAAATACTGTATGGTCATGTACATTATGTAAATGTTGAAAGTTATAGAGCTCTAGCTAGTCGAGAAGTTGGTGAAAAATCAATTATAAGATTCCACCACAAAAAACAAACAAACAGACAGACAAAGAGAATTAAATTATTGAATGTAATAATAACATTTATTATAAGTGGATAAAAAATTGCTGCAATAATTAATAGATTTTAAAATCTTAGGTTAGGTTAGCCTAAGTTCCGAAAAGTAAGTTGTAAAGCCTCTGAAAGAAGGTTGCGGCACTGTATTTTTTGAATAAAACTGTTTGAGGGTCGCTGGCGCCGAATTCCTGGAGCCCAAATGGTGTAAAGTTTGAAGAGAGGTGTCACCGCGCCGCAGGGGGGCGTGTGGTAATTGGGACATATTTGACGATGATGTTAAACGATTTCTACACAGACGGGGATTGACATTCTGCGAGGTATTGAATTAAAGATGAGCCCAGCCGCGTTTAATGTGAACATCCCAGAAATGTCGTCTTCTGATCAAATTTCGAGGATGCCATGTATAAAATATGACGCCCTTTATATAAATTCGAAAATATGAAGATCAAAATACAATGAACCTTTTTTGATGTAAAATTAAAGTAACATAGTAAAGATGTTAGTTAAACTTTTGATTACTATTTGAAATTTTGAAAATGTGTGGTTAATAGTAATATAGTCACGGAAGTCTAAACTTTAGGAACTAACTACACATAATCGAAGTCTTTCGAACAATCTAACAGATATTAGAAAGAACTCGAAGTTAGTCGAAAGCGCAAGATTATACGGGAACATTCTCGAAATGATCAAATTATTCACTAAAATATGCGAGAAATTTCTAGAACGTGACCTATTATAAACTGCCGTAGAAGCGCGCGTGGAGAGTGGACGTATTGACGATTTAAAAAAAAAATATTTTTTATTAGAGATACTAACATAATAATGGGGCATGATACATAAAGAATACTAAAATATTAATTAAGACTCTGCCCACTATCCCAATTACGGGAGTCTTCGACCTGTTCTAGCATAAAAATGAATATGTTTAGAATATGAATGTAATGTGAACATCTGTATGCAACTAAATTATTGGTTATGTTATTGCATAAGTACCTATATTTTAGAGTATTAATGTAATATGAACATGTAAAAATATGTAAGTAAATAATTGGTTAACTGTTCTATGGATTTAGGTTATCGTTAAGAAAATGGATGTTGTGTAGAAGTGACATTTTAAATGATGATAGGTTGTCTGTAAGAATATCAACATTGACATTACGGTGAGCATAATATATATTGTAAGTACGACACATTCTTGTGATATGAGAGAAATAACCAATATTATTAGAGTGCTGGCTTATTCTAAAGGACTCTGGGTTTTATGTCAGATAATTAAAGAGAATTTATGTCAGATAAAGAAAAATAATAAATACCTCCACTGAGAATCTTATGTAGCACAGTAAGATCGAATGTTTTCCGATGAGATGACTGAATTAGGTAGTCAATTTTTTGGCCAACGAGTCTCTTGCAATGATCGCATTGTGACCGCTTTCAACGTATATCGTTTATTTTTAAAACACACTTGACATTTATTAATTTTTAAAAAGTTGACTAATGTTTGATTCTATGACATTGAATTAATAATACACATGTATTAGTTCAAATTTACGAGATTTTGATACAATTTCGTCACGGAAAAACACAAATGACTACGCGGTTATTCCGAGAACAAAATTATCATACGTCGTAAATATTCACTTTCATAGACGACACGAGGATTATATTGCCGCCAAAAAACGAACTTAAAATATTCTGTGAAATAATTTTTGTTTAGGGAACATAAGCAAATATATTAATTCATTTTCTTATCTCCTTGTCGTCAGTGCAAGAATAGAGCACAAATATAGTTAATGCTCAATCGCCTGGTCACTGAGGCAAATTCAACTTTGTTCCAATCTTTGTTGAGCCCCCAGGCTACAAGTTTCGTCAATCTGTTTCTCTCAGCTTTCCCTCGGACAATGCGCAGGTTTTCTTGGGTTTTGATCTTCTCAGAAAGATACATTTGACATCATTTCAATTTTACTATTATTCAGAAATACATTATTATTAACAAATTATTCATAACTATTCAACTTCTGTATTTTTGAGAGAAAATACAGGGAAAGACGGAGAATAAAAAAATATTATTTGGTATATATGGATGTCCTTAATGTCTTTCTATGCGACTGTGTTCAAGGGTCTGTATATCCTAGGGAATAATGTGTGACGTCTTGAAGAGGGTTGTTTTTGAACAAAAGTCTTTCTATTTATAAAAAATAGAAAAAAAGGCTTATGAAAGTACCAATATACTGAGTATAGAACAAAGTGTTTGAGATCACATATTTAATGAATACGCAACAGTTATTCGTATGAGTGTTGAGTTATTTGCAAATATTGATTTAGTGAATACATAAAAATGTTATTTGTTGTTCTAGTAGGAGCCGGTTTATGGTAATAGTTCAGTTAAAAGCGTAAATTTTTAAGAAAAATGGCAGGATTACATAAAAAAATCAATGATATAAACTTAACTATTACTATAAACTATAGATAGATTCACCATATGCAACTGTGATTTGCAGTAGTAAATGATTTAGGGATTAACGTGAATTTTTAGATGTGCTGATCATTTCTTGATTTCAAAAAGTAAACATTTCTCGATTTTTATTTATTACTCTATCAGTCATCATTTTTTAAATTATTACTCTCAGATATATCAGATATAGTTGTTTGTATGCTTGAATAATTTCTAAATCCAAATCTCTTGTCAATATAACGAAGAACTTATTAGTAATAATAACGTACGATTACGGACGGATCGCCAACATCGGACGCGGGTCGGGTATTAGAACGAAATAGCTTCCTTCCCAATCTCCGCCGATAATGATTGATAATATTCTGACACCCGAGATACACCAGGCCAAAGCTAGCTATAATCCGCAGTGGACAAATTGTACTTACAGCTTTCCTGGTACGTCGAGTGCCGATTCAATCCTCAATTCTTCTGGCTTCCTCGAATCCGGAACAGATCGATCTGTCTCTTCCGCAAGGCTAATTTAAACTGATTCTTCGTCGGATTTGTATGCCACACGAAGAAGAATGTCGGTTCTCACAGAAAAGGACACCGACACGCTTTCCAACTGTCACTGGGCAGATTGTCAAAAGTTTGAATCCTGGCTAGCGGTTGGCGCAGAGTACATCGTGTGCCAGACCCGACCAATCAAAATCATTGCGCGGCCCGCGCGCTGCGGTCACGAAACAAATAATAATTTGATAATTTGTACAGCTCCGTTTTCGTGAATACTTACCTGATGGGCCTTTAACATAAAAAATTATATAACTAAACAACTTACCGACAAAAAATTCAATTACATAATATTTATTAATGCAACTAATACGAATATTCGTATTTGACGAATATCATTACGAATATTAAAAAAAAACTATTTATAACTGAACGCAACGCAAATTACTGTTTGACTGTGCACCGTGTTTCCGAACACACTTACGCACTCTTTTATCGGGGATTCCTCTAAAATTGAATGAATGGATTTGTTGAGTTCTCAAGTTGTCAATTGTTACTTGTTTCACAGAATAACATGAGTTCTTTCATCTAGTTTCGTTGGGTTATTAATAAGATTAAGTGCTCATTTCATTTTTGTTTTGTAATACGTATTGTTCGTTCAATTTTATTTCCGTTTTGTAAAAGTGTTAACTCTTATAAAATAATTTCAATTTAAATCTAATAATTTAACCTCTCATAAGCGTGAAAAAAATGATATTTATTTTGGACCGCTGGAAATGTACAAACGGATAAAAGAAATATTGTGCTTTTTGAACAAAAATTTGCCGGTGGTAAATTTTAATTATTAAATCTTTTAGTAAAAAAAGAACAGTGGTGTATTATTTATTACCTTGTTGAATTATTGGTATTCGCCGAATAGAAGGCTTGATATTCGTATTCGCATTCGTGAATGTAGTATTCTTTGCATCACTAAATATTACCTTTACACTAGATAACATGCAAAAAAATGCTTGTTGGTCTAATGGTTAAGCCACCCGCCTAGTGTTTCAATGGTCGAGTGTTCGAACTTTATTCAAGTTAATATTATTTTCATAGTGCAGGCATTTAGCCTAGTTTGAAAATTGTTAGAATATCGATGTGACACGTATTCCGTGTAGGAATTCAGACAGAGGTTTGAATATCCATTGCATCATGTATCATTTTGTAATAAAAAATAATAACTTGTGGCAAAAATGATACTTACAATCAAAATTATGTGGAATATATTAAACGCATGATTAAAAATTATTGGTGGATTGAAAAAAAAATCAATTTGTTTATAAAGGAGAACTTTTTTAAAAACATCTGACCGGAAATGAGGTGAAAGGATTTCTCTCCTGGGAATAATGGACCGCTCTGCTTAAACTTCCCATCACGTCAGTCGAAAGAAAAATAAGTGATTTTGAACAAGAAAGAAAGTTAGCCGCAAGGGTCATGATTTGCTGTAAAAGTTATCACTTGGAAGATTATCAAGAAAAACAATAAGATCCCCAGAGTTGGGTGAATTATGAAAGGTAAATAAAAACTTTTAATTAGCTTCATTAATTCTTAAAAAAAATTCCATTTGACTCCAGCTCTTGAATGGTACCCACGAATCTAAATATAAGTAACCTCCTACTTTTCGGAGTATGTATTTTTGTATTTAACAGAGGAAAAAAGAGGCTGTCAGCGCTTTTGTAAATTTGCAAAAAGGTTCTGGTGAGTGATTCGAGGGAAGTTGTACGTTCTAACTAAATTCGGAAATTGTGCAATTTTGTAAGTTTCAACTGAATTCGTAAATTGTGCAATTTTGTAAGTTCCAACTGAATTCGGAAATAGTGCCATTTTGTAAGTTCTAACTGAATTTGGAAATTGTGGCTTTTCGACATAAAAAATAGTATCTAGAATAGTGAATTCGCGAGAGCTTTTCAAATAATAACAAAAGCTATTTTAGACGGCAATCTATTCGTATATGTATTATTCAGATATTAGAAAAAACTTCGGGAGAGTCTTTTTCATTGACTTCATTGATAGATAATATTATCTACACTTTGTGTTGTATTGATAAGTCAAATAAGTCAACACCTAATTGATTTATCAAACCGAATGAATGTTTACTATTCGATTTAAGTTACTTAAATGGTATCCAAACGTTTAACAGAAATAAATTTTAAATATATTTGTTTTAAAAAAATGAGAATTTTGACGTCGCTTTTCGTCTATTTCATCTTAGCGTATTTCCCAATGAAATGAAGACATATTTCAAAATTATATAAATTTCAAAACTAAATTGAAAAATATACACAATAAATAAATCTCTACAACGCTATGAAAAAAATCAGAAACCCACTATACACTATTAAATGTTATTACAATAACTTCTAAATTTTTATAACTTATTCTTATGTTACTAAATACTTTTTATTTTTATTACATTATATCCTTTTTCCTTTGAAGGTGGATAAGCGTAAATATTCTCATTATGTTAATCAAATATATGATATCTAATTAACACCGTTATGTGCAATGTTATTTAATCAAATAAAATATATTTTTTTAATCATCTTGAGATCCAAATAATGGGGGGAATCAATAATAATATTTCCACATGTGGAGAAAAAAACGATACTAATGATGACATTTTATTCTGAGTCCGTTTATTAATTGGAAGTCAGTAACGGATAACACTACCAAAATCGGCAGTAAATATATTATATATATGGTTGATAGAAAAGAAGTGAAATATAAAAAAAACTACCTTAAATAGCGTAGCCTTTTATAGAAAATGACGTCAAATGTCGAATATTTAAAATGGCTCTTAGATGGGGTAGTGCCATTATACTTACAGCAAATAAAACGCCACTCCTTTCATGGATAAACGTCAGATCTTGATAGATACACCAGGTAAAAAAGTGTCAAACATAATGTGCACGTACGAACAGACAACGGATTAATATACTATAATTGGACGGATTAAAAAACAAAGCTGACTGATTTCATGTACAATGTACACTGAAATTGATATAAACTTTAAAAGGCATATTTTGTAAAGTTTTTATTTTACGAATTGTATATATTTTCTTTCTACAGATGATATTTACTGTAAAAAAATAATAAGGGAACACAAATTTCCACGTTATTTCTAGATTATCAGATTGATATTACAATAACACGTCGTAAACATGTGTTGTACGTTTAATTAAGATTTACACTTGGAGTGAATAATTCACAAAACAGCGTACAAGTGTTTATTTGACATACCTCTAAATAAATATACCTCTAAAAAAAAAAATAAAAAAAAAACTTGGAGTGGAATAATTCACAAAACAGCGTACAAGTGTTTCTTTGACATACCTCTAAATAAATATAAAAAACAGAATTTGCCTGCAATATTTTTAGATAGATTTTGCCTAATTATGAGTCGAAAAGGCACCTCGACATTTGCGCTCAAGACAACTGCGCGCCGAAGATCGTGCCAATAACTGCGCGCAAGGCTTAGGCGCACAGACAATTACGGTCCGACAATAACTACAAAATTACAAAATTAAACATAGTTAAAATATATCCCTTTTTAACCTCACTAATCCTTACTTTTAATGGTTCACTATTAATGGTGGAAATTAAGTAAAACACGCCATGAAAAATATTTGTCTTCAAGAATAGAACACATTTAAGAAAAAAATTTGATTAAAAAACTCTAGAGAATGGAAGTTTTTTCCTTGATAATATACACCCTCATTATACTAAAATGATTGATTCGAATACAAAAGTTTTTAGGTTCGTTATATTAATAAAAGTTATATGTAGTTATTAATTACCTTTCAGGTTTGTGAAATACTTTTAAATGAAATACATGGGAATTAATATCTTCATTAAATTTTGTAAGTTGCAACGTCAGTGTCTTTATAGTTACGGAGCTAAGCGACATCAAAGTTTGCACATTTTCTTCAATATTTCTGACTTAACTTCTGCAGACTTTTGCCGCTGTTTTGCATTTTGTAGATAAATACAAACGTATCTAATATTTATTATAAGATTCCTTTTTGAAATATTGCCATTATTTCATAAAACTTTATCATTTTTATCACTATGTAATTTGCTAGTAGAAAATTAAAAATCATTAAATTGGGTGAAACATGTAAACTATGCTACCCCGTTGTGAGTTTAATTATAATTTAATATTTTAATACTCAAGTTTCAAAAGTATGAGAATAATTAATCGACAGGTGAACTATTAAACTGACTACATTCAAATAGTATAATAAGTAAGTACCTAATTTATTTGAATTTCTTCATAATCTATGTAATTTTATTCTACATTTGAATATTGTTAGATTAATACGTCGTCGATGAGAGATTCTAATACTCTCAAAACTATAGTAAAATATGCAATTATAATGAAACTCACATAGAGGTAAAATAGTTTATGTTTTTCATCAATTTAATAATCATTAAGCGCCAAATTCATCAATCAAATATTGGAAATGAATAAAGCGCTAAGTGTCACAAATAAAATTGTTAAGATAGTATAGTACTATTTGCCTTTGCCAATACATCAAACACTGCACTGAAGTCCTAACTGTATTAATTTTCTAGTTATATGGGAATGCATACCGCAGAATAATTAAGTACCGTTGTAATTTTTTATATAAATAAGGCACTAAACCACATGAGTATTAAAATGACTAACTCTTGTGAAGTAACAGCGTATAGTAGTGCTGAAAATATTAATTAAAAAGTACGTAAAATAGTACATAAAGCGAAAAAGACTATATTAGCTTTTTACATTGTATCTTAAAAATAACATTCTGGCAGTAAGTACTTTACTAATTTCCAGAATTCAATTTATCCATGTTATTTAATTTAAAATTAATCAATGGTTAAAAAAAATATAACACAAACCAAATAATTTGGTACACCGTAAGAAATCTCGATAGACCGGGAGGATAGGATTTCCTTTATCCGAGCTAGCCGTAAAACGGAACTTATTGGCACTTTATTTATAAGGGCACGTTTTTTGGAGATTGGCTCGTTTCCCGATCTCATAATATATTCACAAAATGCCTAGAATTCAAATCGAGTATTAAAAAGTAAAAATTATTGGGCTCCCGGGAAGAAAGTGTCTAGAAGTACAGTCAAGTGGTAAATAAGTGGCGGGCCGCAGCGGCCTCCGAGACCTCCATATTTCATGAAGGGCGGGCGAGCCTCGCTCTCCATGGGGGAGTTATTGGATGTTCAGCCTGTGGTCGATACAAGAATAAGGTACTGCTTAAATATTACCGCCATCGAGATTTTTTGGCGAATCTGTCATTATTGATATCCACCAGTTTCCTTTTGTCGTTGAATTACCGTTGTTATTACAACTAATCCGTCAATAATAGAATGTTAATTTTTAAACAAAATTAAATGAATTAATTAGAAAGATATACAGAAAAATCTATACATCGAAAAAAATATATTCGAGGGTTGTAAGCCAAAAGGGCATTAGTGATAATTTTGAACTTAATAGGAGAGAAAAAGAAAGTTCTGTCGATCTGATTTTGTCAATGTTTCTTTTATTATGGAAATCGTTAAATAATATAATAAATATTGTAACGAGGCTGAATATCTATTAAAAGTGCTAAAATAAACATCGGATTACGTTACTCTTACCTCTAGAATTAATCGTTCGGAGGAATTTTGGTATATAAAGAGTCACGCGACGCGGGCTCGAGAATTCAGTTTGTGAGTTAACCGGGCGACATTCTCGTGATAATACCGAGCGAATCAGTGTGATCAGAGCTTCATGATATTACAAAACGCGATATTAGTAAGTGACCAGGGCAAATGAATAAAGAAGAAATTGGGGCGAATTGTCTCTACGAGCGAACATCTAACGGAGTTTATTAGATGTGATCTTAGGAATAGAAATAACGTTAATTATTGCGAATTAAGTATAGCTAATAATAAGTGTGTGAAATATTTGGAACATATTTAGTGAATACAAAATTAAGAACGGTAATAAAATTTATTCGTGTCCAGGACTTTCTTTTGGTAATAAATTAAACTAAATTAATTTATAGCGTTTTCATTTGCCTTCTTAAGTCACGTCCCGCGACAATATTGACAATCTTGTGCTCTCTTCTAGTAACCACTAACGCCCCTTTGGCTTTCTACCCTCCATAAAAATATTTAATTATCTTGATAACTTGATGAACTTAGAAACTTATACATGTATGATAGTACAGTTTCGTGTAAATGATGCATCTAATATTTAATATAATATTATGCATTTTCAAATAGTTGTTAACTTTATATTATGCTTTGAATAATAAAAACTTTTATTATCATAGAAATACATATGTTCCAAAATTGCAACATTAAAATAAAATGCGTTGCCTTTAAAAACTAGCTACAACTCGTTAACAATGACGGACTTTGTATTTTTGAATTTCAACTTTACATTAATTTATTAATTAGTCAAAACAAAAAGTATTGGGAAATCAATCCTAAATGTAAACTTTTATGTGTACTCTTTGAAATCATACTCATTTTGTAAACGGATTAATGTTTTAATTTTATTTAAAAATAATAATAATGAAAACGGAATAAGATCAGCTACATATTAATTTTGAAAAAGGAATGAGATCAGCTATATACTAATTTTGAAAACGAAATGAGTTCAGGTATAAGATTCCACATAGTTACGGTTAAGAAATTATTATTATTAGGGGTAATGTCACGATCTCTTGGCGGTGGGATCCAAAATGAAACACCATATACAATTTAATTTTTTTATTCATTTACAAAGCCATGAACGTGAAATTATTACATTTTATTTTTTGTAAAAACACTAAATTTAATTACCACTGTAATTCGACTCCACTGGTGGCTGTTACTGCCATAAAGTTGACAATTGACAAAGCAATTTTGGCACCCCAATATTTTTGAATAGGATTGAAATAAATTTCTAATAAATCCTTGGTACAGTGTTGGACTGAGCATCTTGTATGTACAAATAAAGGGGGCTTAGGTTTGCTTATGGCTGTCAAAAATGATTGAATCCTTGGGCTTTATTAGTACCTACTCTGTCGTCATATCTATAGACCTATGAGTTTCAGCAATATTGTGTTTGAATGAAATACATTGTGTATTGAATATACACACAAAAACCTTATTTTTCTGTATCCCAAAGATTGTGTACTATATTCCTACTAATAATGGATTACTCCTACACGTAAAATTAAATAAAATCATTCATTAAACCACCTTACTACAGTTAAAGCTTGAAACTCAAGAATAGTCCACTTGTCTATGAAACATTTTATTTAAGCCATTTCTATTGGGCTAACTCGCTACTAGAATATTCTGCACGCAGGTTGGCTGACTAAATTTGCGAGGATCGCACGCTGACTATATCTATGAATTCACTGGGAATTCACTGGTGAAGTCATCATGACATAACCTCATGAGATCAAAAGTATTTAAGTTGAGAGGTAAGCTATTCTCGATTTTATTTTAATTTTCAGTTTCATTTAGAAATTAGTAAAAGCTCTTCTTCATAGAAGAGCTACATTTTTTGTTTCATGACAAAAAATGTAGGTAGGTATATTATGATTATTAAATAAATTTAATTTATTTAATAATCGTAAATTTTAATAATTTAATTGCTTAGAATGTAGAAAAATAAGCAATATCGTAGATTTAAAGAAATATGAAGTTTAACAGTGAGCATTTCTGCGATAAGATTCTGGTGATAAGATTCAGGGATATTCTCAAAAAAAGACATTAAATGAATCTTAAGCCGAAAGACTTCTAAAAATTGGGAAACTTGGATCGGAGTTCGTAATTCATAAAAGGCAAATTAAATAAATTACGTAAAAAATTTATCCAGATTTTTTTGATGAAAATTTAAGTGCTCGTGCTTAGTTCAATATTCGTAACAAGAAAACACAAAGAAAATATCTGAAAAGCAAGAAAACAAATAAATAAAGCACGAGATTTCTTTGAACAAAAATTTTTTAAACTATTATATTGTACCTGTAAACATTGTAAAAAGTTTATTTATAATCTATCTGAATAAAATGTAAAGCATTTAAAAAAAATAAAATTACATAGATGTAGGTATCTTCTCTGAAACAGCACAAAGTATAAGTTTATGGAAATTCTATTTAAATGTTAAATGTTACGAATTAATAAAACAGTGAATACGTTAATAAAAGGACAGAAAGGTTGTATTCCATTGAGGAATGGAAAATTTAGTATTCTAAATATTTTTTATTTTTCCGATCAGTTCGGTGGGAGGGATTTGCCTAGAGCGTACATAATAATATTAATTTAAATTCAAAATAGACGGAATAAATTTACTATGTCATAACTCATAATTATACGTTATATTTACTATTTCGAGTTTCGAGAGTGATAGAACCTCTTAACAACAAGTGAAGTATTCAACTGAATATATTAAAATATTGAAAACATAGCTTGAGGTGGAAATACGTATAATTAAATAGGTACTGACAAAAGGAGTCGGATCTACTGGTGTAAGGCGGAATGATTGTAACAGGAATATTGAGGGGAGAGGAAAAGAATTGGTGAATGTGATATTCGGATGTTTTAATGTTTTGATCACTGACGTTATTAATTATAGAGAACTCCACTATTGAAAATAAAAATTAAAAAAACATTTTTTTCTGAGATCAATTTATCATAACACACAGGATGATCGTTTCGGCTGATCAGGCCAGATCACTTTAAAGTTTCGAAAAATGTAGCGTGTAATTGACATTGCATAAGCCGCCACATCACGATCGAAAACGTTCTGAGAAGCTATATTTTTATATTTATGTTCTGAGAATACAATAGTAGATTGTCCACTGCGGGATTATTATATAACTAAGATAAATTATAGAAGTCTCACAGGGACAAAGCTATACGAAATTCATGTCCAGTGTTTTTATTTGTCTCCCAAAGACACGTCCCGATACGATATATAGAGACATCTGTTATATGTACACTAGCTGTAACCCATCAAAAATGACGGTACTTTTACATGCCGATTCCTAAATAATAAGTATTTACTTATTTATAGTCGACACCCATGAAAAATAATAATGATTTTTATCAAAATATTTGCACATTTTTTTTATATTTCCTCTCCCGGCAGTCAAAATTACTATTTTAAACCCTGGCAATTGTGCTGGGCGGAACACGGAACGTGTCGTGTCTTTGCTAAGTCCTAGTATATATTTATAGTATTTTTGTGTCGATCCACGGAGAGGCGGCGGTAGCAACATGCTGGCACGAGGTTCAAGCTCCGTCTCCGGCCGACTAATTTGTTTTTTTAGCTTTGAGATCGAATGAAATTACGGATCGTACACAAAGTTACGGATGGACTGTCAGACAGACGGGCGGAGAAACAGATTGACAATGAAATTATTATGTTTGATATCGGCGCCATCGTTTTCCATACACGTCTCTACGAGACTTTTTAATTTATCTTAATTATTTCTGAGAACCGTTTAAGACTATCATAACCACCCTGCTTAATATTACAAAGGTACGATAATGAACTTCTACTACGATATTAAATAGACTATTAAAGATTTATTTAGCTTTGTGTAACCGCGAAATTTTTCACGAAATGTTCCGTGGCGGCTAATTTTCCGTGGAATTGTGCAAATTACTCGACATATTATGGGATCGCGGTTTCAGCGCACCGCATCATTAGGCATAACGAGTGAAATAAGCATATTCGAGTCACACCCAGCGCCCTGTGTTTAAAGCCCGAGTTACACAAGCCTTCTTTCGGTACCCCAAACATCCCCTCGGCCAATAGATACGTAAACTACGCGTCGAAATGTAAAATTGTATAACTTTATTGAAGGGTATTTTAAATTATATTAAAAAATGACAACACTGTTTAGTTTAACTTTTTGTTATTTATAATAATTTGAAAGTTTTTGATGCTGACGCATCATCAATAGTACTACTAATACTAAACTTAAGACGAAACGAGGAGGAGGGGGGATTAGGGTGGGTGGGTGTGGGGACATGGTTACTAAGCACAAAAAATGGGACTTAATATAAGGTGTTTGAATAGTAATTAATATATTTTTATGTTAATTAATATTCAAACATTGAAGCATTTGAAACACCAAGACAACCACTTGAAACAATTTATATCGCAATTGCTATTTTACGAAACGAATTTTCATGTCTTTGAATTTATATAACATTAAGACCTGACGTAGCATTAAAATCTTATCTATCCAAAGTGATGTTCATTAAAAAAAACGTCTAATAAAATTTTTAAAGAATTAAAACTAGGTTTTACCAAAAAAATGTAACTTTAACGTGAACTTATATTAAGTCAGGTAAAATTGTATAGTACATACTTACCATTACGTTTCCTCGTGACAGAATTTTAAACATGAAGGCAATAAACAAATTAAGCCTTCTTTTTATGCTTAGCTTTTTTTTGTTAAATCAACATAATGGTCAGATAAATCTAATCTAAGTGGATAGAGCAGAACACTCTTCTGTCTTGACACACAACTCTCCCCTCATCCACATTCATACATTTTCGCATGCGAGCTCAACGATTGTTGAGGCTTTTGATAGAACCCTCTTCCGATTTCTGGTTAATCAGGTCAAGCCACGTTTTCTGCGGTCGCCCTATCTTTCTCGTTTTGTCTTTTTAAAAATTATTTAATTGATAATACATATAATATTGGATTACAATGATAGCTAGCAAACATTAACATTTTTTTATATGTATGTTATACCTCACCAAAAAGAATTATGTTTCTTGTGTATGGTGAGGGATAATCACTTACAATCATATAGGTAGTGTAATCTAATTTAATAAACAATGAGAATTAGGTAATATACTATTCATCATTCAATTAATCAATTATTATCAGCATACGGCTCAAGTTACACGCAAGGGTCAATATTAATTATTATTGCATCCCGTAAGTTTTCACGGGTTTTCGGCTTATATTACTAATTTTGATTTTTCAAAACAAAACATCGCATTCACAAAAATATTGACATGATGAAGGGAGAGTCGAGAATTACCCATGAATACTGCCTCCTGTTAGTACGGCCGGCCAAGAGCCAGTTTGCTCGTAAAAGTGAGAACTTTGAATTAAAATATGTTTTACTTTACTTTGTAATACACACACACACACATACAATGCGAGTTATTAAATTACTACTATAGTTTCGAGAGGAGTAGTCCCTTTCATCATTAGGAATAGGTAATAACTAACTTAAATACAAAATTTATCAATCTAATCGGGTAGGTCAGGGGGGCGCGCGGTGGGGAAGGGTAATTTTTCCCCGAACGCTCTAGGAGTGTGAAGTGAAGTGGAAACCGTTGAAATCCTAAAAAAATTGAATTCTAGAAACATATTAATAAATAATATCACATTTCAGTTCACTTCACCACTCTTAGAACTGTTCGGGGAAAAAATACCCTTGCCCTCCCGAGCTACCCGATTAGATTGATAAATTTTGTATTTAAGTTAGTTATTATCTACACCTGATGATGAGAAGGACTGCTCCTCTCGAAACTATAGTAGTAATTTAATAACTCGTATTGTGTGTGTGTATTTCAAAGTAAAGTACAACATATTTTAAATTATAATGTTGCACCACGAAGTATTTGTCAAATCTTTCAGTGAAAACTTTGGTTTACGAAAAAAGGTTTGAAGGGCTAAAACACGTGTCTCGCATGTCCCTTATACTGGTTGCCCGTACATCAAGGGATGGGTGTACTTCGAAAGCACTCAGAATATTTTACATTCTAACTTTCCAAGTAACTAAAACAATTATGATGATGTATCATATTATACACAAGTGTGGGCTGAAAATAATCAATGGGTTAAAGCTAGCTTGACTAGATTATTAACTTGGTCCAGGGCTTAGATTCTTGCCTGGTGACCCAAAATCATTTATTCCGGGAAGCATGCCAATTATTTAGTTCGTCCAACTCAAAAAAACTTGGAGAAAACGGCTTCTAAAAATGTGATCCTACAAAAACGTAATACATCGATATTCAATTCATCATTGCACATTTTTTTCACATACGTTCAATGCAGAAATGTTTTTTTTAATATAATTATTAGAAAAAACTCCGTAGACGTTTTCTACGAAATTATTAGTGTCGTTATAATAGAATTAAAAAAAATATTTTTAAAATCATTTGTTTGTAAATTTGAGGCCGCAGAACAGTTAAACAATTTTAATTTAAATTAAAGAGTTAATTTAACGGCGATGGCCGTAATGTGGATAGAAAAATATTGACAAATTTATTAATCAATTAGAAAAGACATACGGAAAAATCAAATTAACGAAAACATACTTTAGCTGCTACCGGGATTCGAACCAACAGACCTCCACATTACCCGGGAATGGCGCATTAGCCAAAATTCGATACGGTAGTTTGGTAAATCAACGTAAATTTTTCGACCTGATATGTAGTCTCTTTTTTAATTAATATAATTCTATTTTATAAAGCAATCTACTTTTAAAATGGATAGTCATAAATTAGTCTGTGTATCTCCGCCAGAATTAAATTATTTATTTCATTATTAATTTTGGAAACATTTGATAAAACGCATTTTAATGTTTGTTTATATTGCTTAGAGCTTAAACGTATTCAGCTTTCTGCATAACTAAGTCCAATTATCTGCTGTTAATATAAAAAAATATATTGTATTTCGTCGAAATTCAAAGTTCGACCATTTCCTGAGCTATCGTTAAAGCTGGTATCGCCAAGCAAACAAACCACTCTCGGCATGCCCTTTCGCTAAACGCTCCTTCGCCGAAAAGATCATTAAGATCGCGAAATGACTCTAAGTAGGTACCTACTGAGTAAGCTGAGTGGAAAGCTTCCACCCTCTTTCGAAGTGGTACGGAATAATGTGGCGAATGTGCCTGTGTGGCTTTCGATGCGCACTTTAATTCAATAATCCTATTAAGGGATTAATTTATGAAAAATGTCAATCAAACATCAAACGCGTAAAAACGGCGAATAATTATGCATCAACCTAGTAGTTCTGTTTTCCATAGTGAAAAAAAAAGTGTCACGAGATTTGTCAGTGAGAGTTACGCGTGGTCAAAGATTTAGCGGCACTAAAATTGGAAATTACTAGAAAGTAGAAACTTACAGGATGGTCCACCGGATTCTAGAAACATCGAGAAAGCGACATCAACATGGGTCTATACATATGCGAGCACCGCACTGCGTGGAGTGAGTTGTATATTGCGACGTTTTGGCGATCCATAGAAACTGTGCAGCGGCGACTCGTTATGTTGTTAGCGCGTGTGTGTACCAGTAACAGTAAATCAAGAAAGTACCTACCGACGTGCAAGAAGTGTTTCTTAGTTATCGGAGCGATGCAAATCATTGAAGTTTCTAGATCCGTATAGAAAATTTTCAAGAGTGAACTATAGAATTTAGTGTCAATTAAAGAACGGCGCTTGAATTGAATTCGTTTCCAGTGATTTTGTGTATCAAATAAAAGATTAAATTGTTTTCAGTGTTTCATTTACATCCCGCAGTCATGATCCCGTGGCAATGCGTCCGTAAATACTTACGAATTTAAAATAAAATTTTGAATTCAATAGATATTTTGAACATCAAATATGAAGAAGATTGTCGTACGGTGAGACTGATACTGAATACTATTCACCCTCCTAGACCACGCCATTCATACACACACGCAGGAGGGCCTAGTCATGTTGGGGATTCAAATTTTAAGAAACAAAATTTATGCCCCGAACCTGCTAGAGAATTATGCCCTGTTTGTACCAAACAATCCTAAATGACCTGAGCGATCATGTCGATGTATTTAATGATAGCATTGAAAGCATCAAACAGCGGATCGCCTCCATTTAGGTACTCACTCCAAGATATACTTGCATTGTAAATGGAGCAATCTGTAATGCAAAAATAAATAAATATGTATATATATAAAATTAATGTCATTGTCATTGGCATACCACTGTTCTATTACATTATTATTAACTAAGTCTTGTTGTCAGGTGATTGTTTATATAATATTTAATTTGATATCAACATTTTTTTTTAATTCAAGAAATTGAGAAACGTGTAATAACAAATTTAATATTATAAATAATGAAATTCTTTATGCAAATAGTTTTTTAAAAATCTGTTTTCACATAAGTTCTTAAATAGGTATTTAACTCCCATATATTATTTTTTTGTTTTGTTAATATCTAAATCGAAATTCAATTTTTAGTATACGTTGTATCCCGATGAGCAGGCCCCGAAACATATTGAATAATAGTGATAAATAGTGGTTAATCCAATGCGTTTTATTTTTATTAATATAAATATGGTTACCATCAAGTTATTTCGCAGATCCGGAAGAAGCTATTAATTTTTTTATGTCTAACTCGCATAAAATACTTATGAAATACATTACTATTCAGTTGGTATGATAGTCGTAGAACTGCTTAGATATCATGGCGTGTTTAATAATAATAGTTCATCTGACCTATTGCTATTATAGTTGCTATCCCTTTAAAACTGAACCCTTTGACCTTAGCAGACTTCCATTATCAAGAAGGCCCGTACCTTTACGTAAGCTCAAGATCATAACAGATAAAGGCAGGATTTACAGGCGCAAAATGTAGCACTAGAAAGTGACTGTTCACCAAAATATTACCAAGTTATCATTGAGATGTTGAGAAAATATGCGATATGATTAGCATTTTTATAAAAGGATTATAGAGAAAGATTGAGCTGAAAAAAATGAGAATTAAAAGGCACGTGTGATGTGTCTTAAAAATAATTGTATCATTTCAAAATATTTTGACGAAATATGAATGAATAATAATTCATATTATTCTTAAGAAAAGTGGAAGAGCGGATTATAAAACTTTTTTACATGCAGGCTGCTTAATGTGTAGTAAGTAGACTTTCAGAAAATTTAACTAGCGAAACCAGCAAAAGGTAGTTGAAAAAGAATTAAAATAATGGATGAATATATAATATAAATATTTAATAGGGAAAACGATAATATGGAAGTTGTTTTGATACCAGTAGTCGGAGCTTTCAAAGCTTTGCCAAAGAATTGTATTTAAGATAATTATTCCGTAATAACGATACTGTTTGATATGTAAATGTGTTGGAGTAGTGATCTGGTGATCGATGGTTCGAGACCCATTCCAGGTCAACAAAATGTTTGTCCTATATACATAGCACAGGTTTTAAGCATAGTTTGAAGAAAGTAAGAATATTGATGCGACGCACATTCTGTGTTCGCATTTCTATTAAAAAAACAACAATTAACTCGCATCCAAAAACTCGTAATAATAAAATAATAAAAAAATACGTCATGCTCTTTGCCATGATACTTTACAATTTTATTTAGCATCTATAAACGTGTAGGTAAACTACGTTTTGATATATTTTACATATTTACATATTCGAAAAGTTACGACACTCATATTGGAAAATTAAATTGAAATAAAATTTGAATATAGGTTGGCATAGAACTTATTTACGAATACAGTATCTACACGTTTGAAAAAATTGAATGCCTAAAATTTTTTAATAAAATATAATAAATACCTTTTATTCACATACAAAAATTACAGTGCAAATCAACCGTTATATAAAAAAATAATTTTAAAAATGTAATGTAAAATTTTCTTCTCCTTCTCTCTGAACTGCACATAATATAAGAAATATACATAAGATATTTATAAGCGTATTAATTGTAGTAACTCGATACCAATGTGATCGTTAATTATTTATTAACATCCAATCATTCTTCATTTTACACGCTTTAGGCCGATTGTTTCAAGTTGGATTAAAGTAAAAGTTCGTTTAAAGCATATATTCATGTGTTCTCCACCAATCAAACGATCTATTTGCGTGAAAAATCAATGCTTTAAATTTTTATTTTAATCCAAATTGATGGATATGCGCGAGCGGGATGGGTGATGCGAAAATGTGACCGCGGGAATATACAAAATGACAGACCATTCCAGATTTGTTGCACTTTGATTACCACAAGAGATTACCTTGAATACAATATTATTGTAAAATCCTGAATAAACGTGTGAGTTGATTCCACAACGTTTATCATTATTTGTAATTTAAAATGATTATCCGTTATTTTATCGGGCATTGTACATGCCGGTGACATCTTGCAGTTGGTATTATTATAGATGTGACGTTTGAGATCTGAGGTTTATAGCATTTGAAAAAGAAACATATTTTCGACGCAATTCAAATTGATTACAAGATTTAATGTGACGAAGACTAAAATGTAGAAAATTATAATAAATATAAAAATCGCTTTTTATTTAAATTGACTTGGACGGAGAAAACATTTTTATCAACAGCCACAGTACTTAGAACGATCACAGAATTTTCGTATGTCAAGAAAATGGAAAATTGCATTTATAAACTCAATTTTAGATTCTCTATCACTATTCTATTCGATTAGCTATGTTTAAGAGTATAATAAATTTATACGCTAATACTGTTATTGCTCGTAGTATTGTGGCTGTAAAAAAATGTTTTTTAATTTTTATTTATTTTTATACAAACGCGTTTATTTATTTATTGACTAAGGATTATTAACAGTTCCAATCATTTTAATGTCAGAGCACAATGTACATTATATACATGAATTACACAGACTCACAGATGTTTAAGGCGTGGTAAATTAAGTACAATGTTGGATAAGAGAGTATTTGAAAGCTAAGAGAATATGATAGTAAGCAACAAACAATATTAAAGTTAAATAATGGTAGTAAATGAAGAAATAAATTAAATTAATGAGTATTGATAGTAGCACGAGATTAGTGATGGGGGGGGGGAGGGGGAAGGGTGAGGAGGTAAGAGACAGAGTAGAGGTGGAGGAAGAAAACCTTAGATGCATTGAGTGATTGGCCAAACTCGATTCAGTGACGATGTTTTCAATACGTAAGTCGAGTAACAGTACGGTGAAATAGAAATAGAAATTATTATTTTATTTAATAATTTATACATGTGTTTATTGTAGAACGTCCTAAATCTAATAGTTACCTTACAAATTACCTCGAAATTTTTATAAAAGCATTGTATATTATAGTACCTACTAGCTGTAACGCGTCAAAAATGACGGAAAATAGTTTCGCGGTTTTATTAAGCCTTAATATATGATTATAGCAACTTTTTGGTGGCTCCAAGGAGAGGCGGCCGTAGCAACATGCGCTGAGCGGTCGGTTCGGGTTTGTTGGCCTAGGCTTCAAGCCCCATCTCCGGTCGTTCAATTGAGTCTTTTTAGCCGTAATTCGAACGAAATTACAGACGTCTTACGAAGATACGGGAAGATACAGACGGACGGATGGACGAATGGACGTAAAGACAACGAAATTATTATGTTTGATTGCAGGAAATAGAAATCAAATGTTTCAAATAAAAGTCATTTTTCAGCTCTTTGTTTCTCTGGATTGTCTATTCTTCATTCCCTGCAAACTGGTCTTTGGGGTACATGTTATAATTCGGGCTTAAGTGGCTGGTTTGTACTAACACAGACAAGATTTACGAACCTACTTAAAAGTTAAGTTTCAACGTCCCCTTTGAATGTTACAACGATGAATATAATATGCTGAACATGCCTTCGGTAACAAGTAACAAGGTTTACTGCGTGTGTAGGACGAAAAGGACATAAAATAATATAACGGCAGTTTTGAAAGAGGTCAAAGTCACGCAGGGATAAATACATGCAAGCATCTACTCGTACATTTATATATTATACTATCGACATATGATCGAAGAAATCGATAGTTTTGTAGAAGATATTCATTTATTTATTTGGAAATATAATATATACAAGTAAGTGATCAACTATCCTAATATCGAAAGGATGTCTGTCAATAACTCGCTGGAATTAGGGTGGAATTACAAAAATAACTCTGATGATGATGACTACGCGATAGTGAGGCCCGGGCACCCGAGTGTAACACGCAATCAACGCGTGGCTCAGGCTACACGCAAGGGTCGTTATTAATTATTGTAACGTGGTAATTTTTTAACTGGTTTACGTATTACATATATAAAAGTATAAAATTTTATGTCCTAGCACATTTCACATTGAAATAATTTTGAAATATACCTACATAATATCAACAAAAGTAAATAAAAGACAGTAGACAACAGTTGCATTCAAAGTTTATAAAACAAATTAAAGTCGATGAACAGTAAATGACAATCTATACCTATAAAACTCAATGTCTGTCTGTCTGTCTGTTCTCTATACAAATCCACACCGTTTGTCCGATTCGATTCAAACTTTGCATACTTATGCTTTGGGACCCGGCGGGTAACATAGGTAACATTTTTCCCCTGTTCTCTTACCCCTTCCCCTCCCCCTGACCTATTTTCGATGCGAATCTGAACCGTTCGACCGATCGTATACAAAATTTGGAAACTTATTCTTTAGGACTAGGCGGCTAACATAGGCAACATTTCCTCCCTGTTTTTTTACCCCTTCCCCTCCCCCTGACCAATTTTCGATGCGAATCTGAACTGTTTGACCGCTTGGACTCAAAATTTGCATAATTATGCTTTGGGACCCGGCGGGTAACAAAGGCAACATTTCCCTCCTATTACTGGTAGAAGAGGAAAAAATGGAAAACAAGTCGAATATTCTCCAAAATTGTAGGATTTTTATTGGATCAATTCGTACTATGGTTAAGGCCGTGGTGTTTTCCTTTGCTCTTTTCAGGGTTGAAGTATGAAATAATGAAACATGGTCGATGCCTCCAATATGTGACATCGCACGTATATAGCAATGATGGCGTACTTCTGGGCTCGACTTGCCGAAAATTCGGAAAGTACCTGATCTAACTCTTCTGGCATGTCACGCCTAGACATTTTCTTGTCATATTTCCAGGGAATCAAATAAAAGCAATAAATAAATAATAAAAAAAAGCAGATAAGTTCAGATAATCACTAATATGTTATCTGTCCGGAAACTCCAAGATATTATTAGGCCCGATATCACGTACGCAACTGAGAGGTGGGTACTAAGAGGAATGGAATGGAGCACTGGATGTTTTTGAAAGGAAAATTTTTAGACGTATCTTCGGACCGGTTCTAGAAAATACACTTTGGCGAAAACGTTACAAAAATGGGCTCTTTACTCTGTTTAAGGAGCTAACCATCAAAAAGTTTACAAAACTGGGAAGACTTCGGTAGCTCGGTTATGTGGAGAGAATAACCGAATATCAAGCACCCAAGTCCCTGCTTAACTCAAGGTCGATAGGGCGAAGGAACTTATGAAGACCAAAATTAAGATGGAGCGACAACGTCCTCAAAGACATATCTGCCTTGGAGCTCCTGAACTGGAGAGAGCTGGCACTAAACCGAGATGAGTGGAGGAAGACTCTCGAGGTGGCCAAGACCCACCAGGGGTTAAAGAGCCAAGAGTGATGATGATGATGATCACTAATATGTTACTTCGATAATTTTATTTTATTTTTTTATTTTTCCCTCAGGGGAGACCTACTTTATTAAACTGTCTGTACGATGGAGTTTTGTGCTCATTTTCATTTCGTATACCTACTTGGCTTTGTCCTCGTCTCATTTTCTTTTTTTATATTATCTAAAAAATCTAAATATATAATTAAAAAAAATAACTTTCGAATAGTTTATTACAAAAACATTAAGTCAAAGTTTTATTTTTATAAAATAACAAATTAATGAAATCGTGCTCACTTTGTAAACGGAACGTGATCATCTATTGAAAAGTAAGTTGAAGGATTATAGACACAACTTTATATAACATGAAACAATCTTTTCATTTCACCCACTGGCGACACGATTATCTCCACCGGCTGCGTGCGTTACGGAAAAGGACCTTTGCGTGGCAGTAAATAATTTCGCCATTTTGAAATATTAATCATTTGTTAAAATACATATATCTTGTTGCCGGAAAGGTGGTTTAAACCCTTGATTGGATATTGACACATCTGAGATAGCTAAATTAGATCCCTTCTCCTTCGAGATATTTTTCCCTCAGTCTGCACAATAATACATTGTAAGTAAATTCAATTGTTGGTTTTGCAGAAGATAAGGTACGTAAACGGTTCAAATTGATATGATCACAGGTGCAGAAGAAATGATGACGGCACAGTCCAAGACTTGCCCTTCACAGAGGCCTTAACAACAAAGTGCTTACAGTGCAGAATTTGAAACTACAGTTCGACACCCTCACCCCTAAAAGACCTAAGCATGACATAAGGCAATTCCCTCGAATTTCTACTTCAGAGGTCCTAGCGTGTAACTTCCTAAACCTGTTTCATTCCTATTTGGAACATTAAACGAATTTATCAATAGTCAAGGGGTCGCGGCGGATAGGGAATTAAATTGACTAAAGTTTTATTAAGTTCTCCAAATTCACTTGACACAAACTTGATTGTAATCGCTCTTATGAAATTTGCACTAAGAGATTTCCATTCAATAAAGTTTTACAGAATATTCGCACGACTGTGATCGCACTTATTCACTATCGAACGCCCATTAGGTACTCTCGTATTATATTTTCGCTGATCATTTATAATCCGCACTGATCGTCGCTTTCACTGTTCAATAACCTGTTCTGGGTACCGGTAGTGTCGCCCTTTATGTAGGAAATGTCATTTTGTGAATGTTCGGCTAAGGTCGATTGACTTCTAAACACTTCCCGTAATTTCATAGTCTCGCGTATTTTTCTTCTAAAGTGAAACTCTGGCTGCATGAAAAGGGAAAGAAGCATGCCCAAAACCTATTAAAAGCCATGATATTTAAAATATACTAATCCTACAAGAACATTTACTGTCATCTTTTTAAATACTTTTAATTGTTTTATTTTATTTTATTTTATTAAATATTCTATTCAGATCATTTTTTTTCCTTCGTTTATAATAGAATTAATTAACACCATTATTAAATTGTGAACATTTAATTATTACTATTACTAAATTTTAATTGGCAATAAGATTGATTCACAAATGTTATATAAATAATAAATATTCTTGAACATTATACTACTGGAAAAGCACTGTCTGCTATAATACAGTAAATTACTAGTGTAGCAGGCAGGGCGTCAAATCAATTTAGTGTTTACTTGCTGCCAAGACACTCGGCAACAATGAAAAAAACTTAATTTAATTTTGTAAACACTGTAAACATTTGTAACATTGAACATTCAATAAACATAAATACATTGAAAACTTTCTAAAAATTCTATTTTTAATTCAATCCTGAGGTTAATCACTCAGGATAATTAGAAATTTAAATGATCCAGAGTGCTGTAAAATCTTCGACTATCGATGCGTGACATATATTTCAGAATGGCATTTCGTGATAATAATTATTGCAGTAAAATTATCTTCTCGCGAGGAGTTCACAGGGTGTGTATCAAACTATTAAATGACCCAGTGGCAACAGCAACCTACGCCTGGTTCTACCGAGGTAAAAGTTTATACGTACATCGGGTATTTAAAAAGAGACTGAAGTGACTTTTTTTTTAATCGAGTGTAAATTTGAACCAGATTTTTTTCACAAGGTTTTAATAATTTTATTTGACCTGTGAATGATTTGTTATACTCGATTTAAATTAATTTTATGAAAGTCTTACGTTTAATAAAAGATAAATCAGAAACATTGAAAAATATGTATATTTTGAAGTCATTTATATTCATTTATTTTTTATTTATTTTATTTTATTTTATTATTTTATTTTATTAATATCCTATTCAGATCATTTTTTTCACTTACTGTCTTACTGTTACTGTCATCTTTTTAAATACTTTTAATTGTTTTATTTTATTTTATTTTATTAATATCCTATTCAGATCATTTTTTTCCTTTGTCTATAATATAATTAATTAACACCATTATTAAATTGTAAACATTTAATTATTACTATTACTTAATTTTAATTGGCAATAAGATTTATTCACAAATGTTATATAAATAATAAATATTCTTGAACATTATACTACTGGAAGAGCACTGTCTGCTATAATACAGTAAATTACTAGTGTAGCAGGCAGGGCGTCAAATCAATTTAGTGTTTACTTGCTGCCAAGACACTCAACAACAATGAAAAAAGCTTCATTAAATTTTGTAAACACTGTAAACATTTGTAACATTGAACATTGAATAAACATTTGAATTTGAATTTGAAAAAAATATTCATTACTATCTAGGTAAACAAAGACACTGTTGCTTGATCATTTTCAACTTGTAATATAGGTAAAAATCTACCATTAAAGTATTCTAGTCCAGCTTTATTACACACTGTTTATGCATTTATTCATATTATTAATTTAATTATGTATCATGTGGCCATTAAAATATAAAGTTGGGAGTGTAAAAACCCAACCATCATTTAACCCATATAAATTCCATTCGCCCCAATTCATAAAAATATTTTTAAAATAGTTCTTTTTATTTATTCAAGATAACATTTTTGAGGATACGAAGAATTGTATAGCACCTTCTTCTCGGTGGTCCCTTATTACGAGGATGACGTATGCCATGTTTAATCGATTGAGTATCTGAGCGTGGCCAAGGAGCTATATTCTCGAACCGCACGCCCTCGTACATTGCCAGATTTCTGAGGGATGGATCTTCCTTCATTCTTTTTACCGTGCAATATACTTTTTGACCCCACCTCCATTTTCAGAACTAGAACTTATGCACAGAATTTGTTCATCCAGCAGGCATAATAGCACACAGTGATCACGTCAATGACACATATACGTAATATTAACACCTCAGTTATTAAAAATCGTATATGAATATATTTCACACGTTTCTGTGTCTTTACCGGACACACTCTGATTGACCATCTACATAATATATGCGCATCCCTGTCACATATTGCTTTTTGCACACAGTCCCTATTCTCACCACTTACACACATACTCCGCTCAACTGCAATCCCAACCACCTCACTCCACTTCCACTCACTCCGATTCCTATCTTTTTTTAATAAGTATCATCTTTACGCTCAGTATAGGAAGCGATTTCCCGAAAGTGGCAACGGAAATGCGTTACAAGAAGGAGGAATAAAAAATGTTCTTATTTTGAATTTATTAATTTATTCGGCGTATTCAACTTTGACATTAGGCGTCGGAAGAAAATGTCAAATTCGATAAATAAAGGTTATGTTGAATTTAAATTATATATATCTCTGGATAACTTTAGTTAGGAAAAAAACTGCATAACTTAAACAATTAACAACATATATTTTATTGATTCTGACAGAAAAGATTTGTTGTAAAAGAATTTTATCCTGAATGAATCCATTTAATAATACCTGTTTAGGAAAAATATTAATAAAAAAAAAAAATTTTAAATTTTTGATGAGTAACATTTTTACGCTCGGTTCATGGGTCGCCGCAGGCTTCCTTACCGACTCGTCCAAACTGCTTGCTCGAGCCGCAAACTTCTTTACCGACGAGTAGTCACTGAGCATTACTGAGACACGAACAAAACATTACTGAGAAAGAATAGTCTACGTCATTTGCGACTGCTGTAAGATTAGCTCAATTTAAAAAAAAATATTTTGCTTGACCTTTTTATGATTATTTGGTATTGTATATTTTTAAAATTATATTTAAAAAAATCTAAAATAAAAGTATTTCTATTTGCTACCTATTTTACTTTGTTTAATTTGGTATTTTCCTTTATCTGTTTTCAAAACTTATCCGTTTTATTTTGTACTACTTTGATTATTATGTTTTATCAATGACTTTCTATATTGTCTTTTCTGTTTTACTTTGAATGAACTATTTCATGTCTATGTCGTAGATCTCTATCGTTAGTCTTTCTGTTCATTACATTCTGTCATTATATACAATTATACTGTTGAGATTTCTTAAATAAAAAAATAAATCTATCTAATATCTGCTCAGGCTCGCCTTCGAGGCACATATTTGTCATTGTATTTTTTTAAACCCATCACCACTAAAAAGCACCATACATACTATCATAGTAACCGTTCGCAATTGTGGAAAAAATATTCGTTTTAAAAAAAATATTCCTTGGCATGTAGGGGGATGCTCTCGTTTTCACAAAAATAATTTTCTCGTTTTTAATTGTGATTCAATTCATTCCTAATGAGCCGAAAAAAAGTTTGAATGACTTATGAGTTTTCATTTACCTGTAGATCATAAAATTTGAGATTAAATTCTAATCTGAGCCATAATAGGGAAATTTCACATATTGCAAATACCGATGGAAATATACGGAAAAGATTCATAAATATTATTTATAATCTGGGATGGATAATGTGGGGTTGTTTTCATTCATAATTTTTATTATAAAATATTTAAAAATACGACTTCATTAAAACGCATATAATTAGTCGTGACGTATAAATTCACGTGTTTGGTGTAGTTCCGTAGTATTTGTACATCTGGTCAGGTATAGGTCGACCACAATCAAAAGACCATTCCCTAGCTTTGTCCGGTAAGAAAAAAGCAGGGGAAAGTTACCTGTCAAGCCTGTATTACAAGCCTCTATATGATATTCCAAATAAATATATATTTTTTAGTCTTAAAAAAGTTACTTACTTACTAGAATAATTTCTTTTGTGTTCATTGTTTGCGTCGTAACAACACACATATTTTTTGCGCACATTCTTTTGAATGCGGTCTAGCTATACCATACAATTGTGACGTAGGAATTCGTTTCTAGTGAAATTTAAAATGTTGAATACAATACACCTTCTAACGTAGATGTATTTTTTGGACCAAAGCAAAGATTATTCTATTAAAAAAACGTGGAATATTCCTATTTAAAAAAGGTCTTTACGGCAAAAAATCCCTGTAAAGTGCGGCCGAATAGCGAGTAGCCGAGAGCGATAAAATTGTTTAATATTTATGGTATTTAATAAATTCCATTTCCAACGCTCTTTTATGTCTTATCTTTTGGGTTTTACGGGATGTCTAGGGCTGTATTATGTATTTGTCATTTAACCATCTTTATCTCTCTTAAAGGCGCGGTTTAATGAATCTCACTTCCTTAGTAATCTGCCTTTGATGTCACTTAAATGTATAATTTATAAATTCTTTTGAAAAATAAACTTTTATAAATAAAAAAAAGATGCTAAGGGAAGTTGTTGGCACAATAAAAAAGATTTATTACATTGGAAGCTCGAATACGCCAAAGAATTCCCAAGAAATTCTTCTGAAGTGCTTCACTGTAAATCGTAAATCAATTATGCATTTAGAGTTTTCTGTTAAAAAATAAGAAAATGTAAAATGTAAAATTTGATTTTTTTATATATTATATTATAATACTAGCTTAAAGCGTCCTAGGTTGGAAAAAATGAACCCAACATGGAATTTTTATTCTGTAAGCAATCGTGCATTCATCCACCCACCAGGCTGGTCATCTGTTGGGCTATGATCTTAGGTATTACTTTCCTCTTTGAAAATAACCAGAATGTTTATGGCATGTAAATAAAAATACTTTTTTAATTATAATTTTCTACCAGGTATCCGTATTTTTTTTTTCTTCTTGGACATTACAGCATCGTTAATTATCGAGGGGGTGCAGTAAAGCCATTGAAACACGACTTTAACATGTACAGTAAAAAAAGACAATTTTTATATTCATCTGAGAGAATATCACGTTAAGGTAAAATTTGGATAACCTAACTAACTAACCATCACGCCGAAGGGGTAGGCAGAGAGGATAGAACGCCATATTTTTCTATCTTGGCACACCACCTTTGCTTTGGCCACATTCATACATCGCCTCATGCAAGCCATCCTCCAATACTCGTCCTCAATACTAACCTAAGTATGTACATAATTCTGTATGTAACCATGTCCGTCACCAGCGCTATCATGTCGCTACGCTTCTAGATGGCGCTGATTTATTAGCCTTAGCCCGCAGTCGGAATATATTGCAATGTTGGGTTCTGTTCAAGAAGGCTTCGCAGTCCAAGCCGCCACCGGAAACCCAAAGAAAACTTGAATCGGATCCTTGAACTCTAGCTTGCGGAATGTTCCTTCAGCTACTTACAAGACTATGGTGTTTGGTGTTGTTGAGAGGCTGCGAGATATAAAATCGCGACGTTGTACAGCATAGTTTATTTCCCATTTAGATTCATTATAACCTCTGACGATACAAAAAATTATTGACCTTACAACATTAATCTCCCTTACGACATGTAACCCGTACACGTACTGTCGCACTTTGTCCGCCCAAGAGATTTTCAATACCCTTGTGTGGCACTACTTTCTAAAAGTTTACATTTTTTCGGGGATCATTGGATTAGTATCGTGTTTCGACTTCGTAAAGAAATGCCAAGAAGACTTTTAATGCCATGAAATTCGCCTTCGTTGGTCCAAATTAAAGAATGTACTACAGAGTAGATCTGGCATTTTGAGAAAAGGGTTCGGTGCTGTCTTTATTCTGACTTGGATCTCTTGTGAGTGATCCCACAGATCATTCTGCTAGTTCCCCAGGTATTTATGGTGGTCTCGTTAATATTTTCGAGCCATTTTTTTAGGGGAACCGGTGCCCTCATGACATTTCCTAATGAAGATTTCTTTTTAATGAAGGGTTACACTACTTTCGAAAAAAATTAAGGTAGAATTTGAGTTCTTTTTTAAAAACACGTTAAATTCTTAAAAAAAATTTAAGCACTCGTATATATATATATGTTAGTATTAATTTCTTTGTTTGTTGAGGCGCATGCTTTTTAATTTTATTTTGAAGGCGATTGAATTTGTTGATTTAAGAATGGATGCAAAGTATTAGCAAGTTTGATATGAGAATGTAATATTTCTTTACTTACAGTATCGAGTTTAAAACGAATATACTTGATTTCATTTCTGACGAGGGCAAAGCTAGTTTTAGTTAAAATTTGACTTATTGAATGTCTGCTGTCTTGTCGATTCACTTGAAAACATACAGGCACAATATTTTTATCACGACACCGAGTTAAAAAAGCGAGATCACATAGGAGTTTAGCACGTTTAGACTTTAACTTTTCAAACTTTTTTGTTTCACCATAGACTTCCTCCCCATAGAGGTTAATTGTGTTATAATGAAGGTTTTCACGGGTGTTAGAAATGTTAGTATTAATTTCTTTGGGGGTAACCCGCGTCAAAATCTGGTCCTCAGAAGGACCATTCGTCAACCGACGTTTCGCCTGAAACTAAATTTCTCGACTATCTGAACGGTCTACACGAGGACATAAAATTCACTATGGAAATGGAAAATAACAACGAAATACCTTTTCTTACCTAGTGCTCAAAAAAGATAACGGCAGTCTCGGCCACACTGTTTACAGAAAGGCTACGCACACAGACAGGTATCTCCATGCATCTTCTAACCATCACCCGGCGCAAATTTCATCAGTTGCAAATACATTGGTGTCAAGAGCAATAAAAATATCCGACTCCGACCATCGTAATGAAGAAATAAACCATCTTAAAAATACGCTACAATGTAATGGATTCTCTAAACAAATAGTTAACAAAGTAGTTAAACGCCAGTCGGACATTGAAAATAGAAATAAAACAGTTAAAGATATTACGGAAAAACCTTTATCAACAGCCTTTTTACCATATATAAGAGGGACAACAGATAAACTCAGCCGTTTACTTAGAAAATATAACATAAGAACGATATTTAGGACTGAAAACAAAATATCTAGCCTTCTACGCAGTGTAAAAGACGAAATACACCTAGAGTCCCATGGTGTATACGAAATACCATGTGGATCGTGCGACCAGACATATGTTGGAAAAAGCAACAGAAAGATATCTGCTAGGGTTGCTGAACATAGAGTTGATATGACCAACAAAAAACTAACATCGTCACTTGTCCAACACACGATCGAAGAAGGCCACAGCATAGACTTTAATAATACACGAATAATAGCGACCGTCCAAAATGAAACAGTAAGGATATTTAGAGAAGCTATAGAGATATATAAAAGAATAAATATTATCAACAATAGAGATGATGGTATACGTCTCCCAACGGCATGGAAAAGCATTTTATTCAACAGTAGATTTCTTAGTAAAAATAATATACTAGCGCGCAAAAATCAATTAAATAAAACCACCGACACAATAGAAGCAACATCGAGTACAAAGCGCATCACAAGGAGCCAAACGAACGCCATTAAGGCCAGCAACGGCCGGGAACACCCAACATTTAATACAAAATTGCCAAAAATCATTAAGGCCAATAATGACCGCAGTACCCAAATTTAGACTTTGACTTACCAGACCTCACTTGGTAATAAGCTTCCGATACGAACGGACGTGCTTGCACTGCCCCTCGTGACGGAAATTTATTAACAAGAAAACCTGAAGATGCCTGTTGTGATTCAGGCGAAACGTCGGTTGACGAATGGTCCTTCTGAGGACCAGATTTTGACGCGGGTTACCCCCAAAGAAATTAATACTAACATTTCTAACACCCTTGAAAAAACCTTCATATTATAAAGATAGAGATATATATAATAGTGATATATATAGGATATAGGTATCTAGAGTATATATATATATATGATGCTTATAGATATAATGACACTATATAGTTAGATATATATATATATATATATATGATATATATATAATATAATATACTATATATCTATATATTATATATATATAATATATACTATATGTATAATATATATATATATATCCCGAATAATATAATACCTAAAACCTAAAGGGTTATTTTTCGGGATTTTTGCGGATTTGTAAAAAATATTTTATTTTTGTGCTATATTTCGGTTACACTGGGATAACCATTCTCAAGCTGGTCTCTCTGACAATTGAGTGATAACTCTCAATTATCTAGTCAATTATAGATTAGTTATTATTAAATTATCATATATATATATATATATTCCCGAAAAATAACCTAAAAGGTTATTTTTCGGGAATTTTTAATAATTTCGTCGTCCGTCTTTCTTAAATTCGTGTGAAGTCCGTAACTTTTAAGTATAAAATCTTTTTTTAATCATTTTTTTTCTTTTCTTTATTTTTATTTTTTCTCTTTTTTTTCATATTTTTTTTAAATAATAAATGAATAAATTTTTTTATGAACCGATATGTAAAAGTACCGTCAGTTTTGATGGCTTATAGCTAGTTAAGATATTAAATGTCTACGGTGTAGCAAATTTGGACGCAATTAAAAAAAAAATCCCTAAAAACTTAAACGATGTTTTTTTTAACAAATAGTTTAAGGACATCATCTTCTTTTCTGTCTCGAACAAACGTGAGGTACTTTATTAAGAGTGAAAGGAAAACAATAATAACTTTCGAATTCCATTTTTTAAATTTTTAATGTGTTTCAGTTTGATATATTAAAATTAATGATAAAAATTACATTCGATTTGCATTCTTAACTGTAGATGGTTACGGAGGTAAGAGGAGGTAAAGGTTAAGAAACATGTTAGTACCAACCTAAAAACCTATTCAAAATGTTTAGAATCATACTTATTCAAAAACAACTTTATTATACACAGACACTGTAAGAATACCTACGAGAAGAACCGATTCAAAACACTATCAAAACATGAATAGGTTATATGATACGACAAATAGAGAATAAAATACTAGAAATAATAAAAACAAATAATTTTTACCGACTTTTTACAAAACTGTTTAACAACCTACCGGATAGAATAAAAAATGAAATGGGACAAAAAATATCCATTTTTTTAAAGAAAATACTACTGTGAACTGTGAAAAATTGGTGATAGCTAAATGTTTATAATTTTTATTTTGTATTATTATATATTATATTATTATTTAAGGATAAATAAGTAATTTAATGTATCTTCGTATAAGCGTGGAAACTGTTAACAAGTACAGTTTTGTAAGATGCCTGTAATAATTATAATAAATAAAAAAAATGCAGAATAAACAATAAAATTAATGATTATTGTATTACCGTCAGGAATACATATCTATGCCAAATTTCAGTGCGAATGTTGGTCAGGAAGTGAGCCAATATGGCGAATTCACACATAGATATAAAAGGCTGTTCCTACGATGACGAAATTCGTCAAATCGCCAAAAATCATTATTCCTTATATAATTTAAAAAGTTTTACTCCACAAAGAATACTTTAACTTGTGTTAACTCCGTACGGAACACGTAAACAGAATATAAAATGTGGAATGTCTCGTTTTAGTAATCAGCATATCTACCTTGCGCTGTATTCGAAACTTTAACTAACTCGATAAACGAAGTATTCACGATGTATGCAGAATTTGTACGATTTTCCCATTTATGAGACTACAACTTGACATGGGCGGAATACCAAAGTTATCCAGATAACACAATAAGAATATTAAAGTCTACATACCGAAATTAGATTCCTATATTCCAGAATATTCCACCGAGTAAATACGGAAAACAAGATGTAAGGGAGTCTGAAATATTAGTTATTGGGTTTAAACAGAACAATGATTCTTTGATAGAATGTTCATATCAGGAAACATTTGCTTGTGAACATGTTAGTACCAATACTCGATTGTGTTTAATTTTCCAGGCGAAATAACGAGCTCCGATCAATTTGAAACTTTTACAATTAAACAATTCCTTAAGGTCTACGAAGAACTTGACGAGTTTATATACCTTTGTGGACAGACAAATCAGAGAAATCGATCCGCCCTGTAAAGAGCAAAGAAAAATCTAATAAAATGTTTTGTATTTGATATTCCCCGTAGCACGGAATTGAATAAAATAATGAAAAGTGACAAAGAAAGGAAGAAATACGTTGAATAGCTTCGAGATATGGTGCTGGATATGTATGTTTCGCCAATTTAAATGTATCAATAGGTTAATGAATGTTGCAAAGGGGACACGCATCCAACATTTGCGCTCCTTCGGTGTTAAGTTTTCAAGCAAGTAATCTTCATTATTCAAGTAAAGTAATCTTCTAATTATAGTGCCATCTTCTTTTCACTAACATTCCGCAACTCTATTCACCACTGTATGAAACAACTCAGTTGAGTCACGCTGGAACCAGTCCCTTGTCGCAGCCATGAGTCGCGGCGTCTTCCTTGTCCTCTCATAATATGTCCGAGATACTGAAGCTTTCTTATCTTGATGATCCGCAAAGTAAAGCTAAGTTCATAGAGAATTCAATTAAATTTCATATAGATAAATTAAATAGTTGACTATAATACTGCGATATGAGTATTTGGGGGTTTTTGATGTAGGTATGTGGACACGTTTACAGACAATTTGGGACACATTGCACTATTTAGGTAACGCTCGTGGTAATTTTCTATATTTAATTGCTCAATGGTGAGGTAGCGTACGTGTCACTGCCGACAGTGCCGACCCAAGAAAAAATAAGCCACCTTTCTAGGAGCCGCGAGCGCTCGTCCGATAGGCACGTTCGTTCATAAGCATTTGTATCCTCCACAGTTGACGACAGGTGATGCTTGGAATACACTACGTCTTGAAGATTTAGATACTTTGGCAGCGGTTTTTTTAAAACAGTTAACGTTTTTTGAGTTAAAAAAATTTAAAACGATACTTGAAATTTTTTAAACTAACCCGTATTAAATTTTTCTAATAAAAATGATAATCTTATAAAAAGGTATTCGGAATATTTTCAATTCGCCTGTGAGCCTGCCACGGACTAATTTAAAATTAAAAAGATCCCAGGGGGAGAGAAGGCGATTGAGTTCCAAGACAATTGACCGTTACTCCCAAAACGATATCAGGTATGTTTCCTTCAATAAGAAAAACCAATTTCAAATGTCGAAACCAAAATATCTACCTTCGATTCCTTGGGGATCTGACGTCTTCACAGGAAAGGGAAGGGAAACCTTGTAAAATAGAATCATAAATGAAAAGGTGTCTTTGGTTCTTTCATGATTTAAAAAAAGAGAGAGATACCCCGTCTCGCTACGCTTCAATCTATTTAATTTAGGTTTTGTTTTTTGTTTTCTTTTACTATAATAACAGTTAAATGTACGATGTCTTTTTTCAACAATAACAACTGGTTAATTGAAGTATTCTCACGTTTTTAATAAGCATGATGACAGTATTAAGAAATTTAAGAATAAGAGAAGAAAATATTTTGAAAGGTTTCTAAAAAATGTCCAGCTTAAATATAAACATTGAGATTAATAAGATTTTCAATAAAATAAAGTTATAAAATTCTGCATTCGGCCATTTTTACTGACACACCGGCCAGAGTCAGACGTCACGCCTTAGTATCCATAATCGTGTCCTTGAACTGTTGTCATAGATACCATGCAATGTTTACTTATGCTTGACATCATGTAGATGCCATGACAGCTGCTGGCGTTTTTGCGCGAAATTAAAAAAAAGGTAGGTGAAAATGCAATTATTTGCGTAAAAACTTATTTAATTACTGAAATAATGTAATTTTCGGTAATAGTAGGTGTGTAGGTATCTACATTATAGAAGGTTATTTCAAAATCTGTCATCATGCCTATTCTGATTTTTACGTTCTTATCACCGTATGTCATCCGTTTTCGTTTAAAATATTTTAAAAATATTTCGGTTTAAAATATTTAAAAAATATTTCGGTTTAAAATATTTTCCTTGTAGGTACATCAAATTAGAATTTAGTTCAATCACTATTTTATCAAAATATTCGTTTAATCACTTCCCAATCAAACTCAGAGCCTTCCTCGGTGGGAGAATAAGTTAACAATCATAGTATATGAACTATTTTTATTTACAAATTTTGTTTTTTTAATTTTAATTTTTCTTTTCAATTTCATTTTATTTTAAAACAAACAGTAGCTTATTGGTTAAGACTTTCGCCTAGTGATCCCTAGGTCGGTGTTTCGAGCCCCATTACAGGAAACCAGCCAGTTAGTTCTATTTTCATAGCACAAGCATTTAGCTTACTTTAAAAATAGTAAGATTATTGATATAACACGTATTCCGTGTTCGTATCTCCACTTTTAAAAAAAATGTACGCATTTACAGATTCGACTTGAAATTAATGGTTTCCATAGCATAATTAGTAGCTAATTTTCGCGGCAAAATAAAGTTTCAGGTCTGAGCCCCGATAATAACTGTAAATTTTTCTGATTATCGAATTCTGTGATTCGTCTTATTGGTTTTAATGTTCAAAGAATTATGAAAAGTGAGGGAAAGAGAGCGAGAGAGAATTGTTATCATTTCATTAAAATATATTTATTATAGTAAAATGAAGTTATTAACCGGAAATATATATTTTAAAAATGTAAAGCTAAGAAAACGTACATAAAATATTTTTTATGGTGTCAAATATTATTAATTAATATTTCTCGTGTTTTTGAAGAGAACCCTGATGAGAAATGATCTTTCAAGGATCAAAATCCTGACATATGACTGCTCCACGAGGTTTTCCATTTGCCGTTCATTGTTCGCTATCATCGCCTACAGGACGCGTCCTTCCTTTTGAGATTTCCACACTTGACGCGTCATGTTTTCGGAGAACATAAAAGGTACTTCCATTCTCTCTTCTTTCCGTTCCCCGCCTTTCATCCCTTCATCTTCAATCTTGTGGTTTCAGGAAGTGGGGATCCTCGAGATAAATTTGGCCACACCACTCTAGGTCACAAAAAAGCCACGAGTGTCGGGTGGAATTCTCTGTTATTTTCACAATTCTGAATTGATCTCTCTGTTGCTAAACCGATAGGAAGTACCTTTCATAACGCTGTTGGCTTCGTTTTATAAATGGACTCGTTTTCCCTCACTTGTAACATGATTGATTGTTAATGATCTCACTGTATGAATTCACTCAGATGAATATCAACCCTGACATTTTTCTCTCAATTAATGTGTATATTATGTAAAAAATAATTTTAAAATGCTAACTTGGAAAATAGGTATTCGGAAAAAATATATGATATTTTTTTCAATAATAGCAAATAATTTTGTGGTAACATTATTATTATTTTTTATTAATAAAAAAAACTGTATAAAACCACTATGTATTGTAAAATAAACGTATTTCGTGGGCAATGTTAACTTATATAAAATATAAAGCAAATAGATTTAACAAAAATAAAATACTTTTTTCTTTTTATATCTTTATTGACCTTCGGTCAACTTAAAAAATATTAAAACTAACATCTTCAAAAGAAGTACAATATTTGCGTAAGATGATGATAATAATATTTTACACATACATATATTTGTCACGGGACGTAAATGTGGGAGGTGAATAAAATATTATAACAATTTTAAAGTTTTATGTATTAACAAAAAAATGCACTGAACACGAGACAAATCGAATTTTATAGTCACTAAATATTTCCGAAATAATTCACAAACTTATTATTGCACTATTTTATACCCCGGTAGGGAATTTCTTTATTTATTATCGCTGGTAGCATTAACGCTGGTCACATTGCGTTCGCTCTGTTGCTAATATCGCTTGAGTTAACCGTCACGAATGACTGATTCCACGTTGCGTGATGCCCTTGTATTTATAGGTAAATATTTACGAGATTGTTCGAGATACTTGTTACAGAGATTTCGAGAGACTTGTGGAGCGTTCTAGATGATTTAAAAGTGCGTCCCAGAATGTTCTATGGAATGATAGAGGGAATTAGATCGTATTGTTGTCACTATTCAGTAGGTTCACCATTTCGTTAAATATGATTGTGACTGTGATTGTGTTTGAGCGATAAGTGAGTGATTAAGATGATATTTTTTTGTTATTCAGTTTCCAGGCTACCGACGACTGCTCTCAAATTTACAAATAATTACGGCTAGCATTAATCATCAAAATCAAACACCATTCACGAAAATGTAATCAAAATAATCACAATCCACGATTTATACCAAAATCTTAATATATAAATAGTCGTAGAAATTTTGACTTTATAAATTTTTGAAGACAAACATGTAATGCAGAATTTTTTGAGGTATATGAAGGTGTTAGTTTAATCTAACCCATTTAAATTGGAGGTCTGCATATTGCGTGGAAGACCGGGAATACCCAAGGTCAGTATTTCTCAAGGACGCAAAAGGCTGATAGTGGACTCTCGTATTATGGGAGTAATAAACTATATTTTTTTTTCCATAAATGTATGTTTCAGGGCCAATGGTCCCTTCGTCAGGATACAATGTAGGTATACTAATAAATTAAAAATCAAAAATTAAAGTAAAGACAATCAAAATATATAAAAATAATATACGGAAAATGAATAATTATTAAGTACTAACTATTTGTAAAAAGAATCTAGTTTTATTTCGAAAATTTTTAATTTATCTAACTGTAATTCTGTATGATTTGTGTGTAAAATTTGTAAACCTTGTAAATTTTTCTTATTGCTACTTAAACACCTCAAGTGTTCCTGAACTCTAACATCAAAATTTCTACACGTTTTTACTGTATAAAAATAATCACAATCATAACAACTCAATTTATAAATACGCGATTTGTTTAATGAATCATTCTAAAAAAAATGTTATTTAAGATTATTTCTAAACTTTTTTTTTGTGTTATGTTCACCTGGCAAGTAGGAATTCGAATAGGAATATAAAAATATATTTTCTGATTCGATTGGTCCAACTAAAAAAAGGCTTCCACATTTCAAAGGTTTCTAATTTTTTAGAAACGTTGAAGCAACTTTGGAAGCAACGAGAAAACGAATAACTAAAATTCAGAATAGCCTAACAGATTTTTTAGTGTATCAAATGTCGCCTTAACTTTCTTGGTAGACATTTAAATATGTACAGACAGTTAAATTATGTATCTCTACATATAATTTAACAGATTTAAATATTTAGACTTATTTATGGTAAGCGATTGCAGAGAAAACATTTTTTCAGAATGCAAACTGTAGACGCCTTTTGAACATAAATCATTTGAGAATATCGTATGACAAGTTTATTTGTTTTATAAAAAGTATGCGTACGTTTTATCATAACAAATCATGTTTGTTGACATAAAATTTGTGTAGATACAAACATTCAAAGCAATGCGTCTTATTTTGGTACCCCTGCACATAAATAAATCTTTGAGAGAGGATTAAAATATATACAAAAAGGTTTATTTTCAATTATACATAACCTTTAAACCGTTTGTTTGAGTAGGGTCTCTAGCGAGGTAGTCGGGGAATAACAATCATTATAATATAAATAAAATAAGGTTATACACCGAAATTATTTGTATAAAATAAACGATTTGTTATTATGGAGAAGTCTCGCAGGAGAAGGCGCAACGGGCCATGAAATAGTATTTCGCTCAGAAAAATAACTCCTTTTATTTTTTATTCGTAGCAGACGATTTTCAAAAATAATTTAGATGAAATAAATATTTTAATTCTGGCTAAGAATATTTTAAGTAAATATAATTTAAATAAATATATATTAACGAGGTATTGTAACGATATTGGCCTATTCAAATAGACATTGCTGAAAAATTATACGAAAATATCTATCTGCTAAAGTTTATAATAAAGAGAAGCTTCACAAACCGTTAAATACTCTATAATTAAATATTTGCCGGATAGGTAGATGCGGACGAGCTTTATTATCTCTGCACGCGGGCGTGTAAAGCAGGCTTTATGTTATTTTGTTTAACGAGATGTCCAATCACAGACGCGGGCGTTAGCACCGAATCTGACCAATGAAACGCGTCTTTAGAGTTAGACTTTGACTTTTACACGCGAGTTGGAATCAAAGATGGCGCGAGAGGGACGATTGTTAGGCGTTACAAATTAGAAAGCGGCACTTGAGTTTTCAGCTTGAAGGTCGGCGGAGGCTTTGTCGAGGAGAGTCAGGAAGGAAGATAATTTGGCTGGATCGAGGAAAAAGCCAGAGGTTGATAATAATTCAAAGAGAATTGGAACAGTGAACAGCTAAGCATTTTCAATATTATTTATTTCTATTGCCTTTTTCGTGTATTCAATTTAGAACTTTCTGGATCGTAACAATTATTGATATATGTTGTGGATTGTTTTGTTACGTATTTTGGGCCTAGTGATAATTATTACTATACGCGCTTCGGATTTAATGTACAAGAAATCGTAATGTGGCGACTGTGAATTATTGCATAACGCTTATGAAATATATAATTCTGTCGCTGTTCATATGAAAAATCATTTAAATTCGATATTCATATATTACCAAAGATATAAAGGCTTTAAAATGGAATACTTTACTGACGAAGGGGGTTTCGTGTTCGTTCGTGGGTTTTAAAATTCAGTATAATTATGTATATTCAATGTCGCGAGGTTCGGAATGTGCGAGAGGTTCTTCAGGGCGGATGTATTCTTATGCTAAAGAATGCTTGTTATCTATACTGGCGATTGAATACACGGATTTCTATATGATTTGTATTGTTTGGAAATAATTGGGATCGGAGTATTTATGGGGTTTTGATATCACGATTGACAGTGTGATATAAATTCAAATCGTACGAGGAATTCCCCACAAGTAATATATTTTAAGAATGCATCTGGATTTTATATTTGTTTTATTAAAACATGATTGTGTGGTTTATCTGAACTCGTTACATGTTTTTATTGCGTCATTGGGCAGCCGTTCTAAACACAATTTGTTCCTAACAAATTCTTATGAAACGTATTTCGAATTGTACATGTTGTATAGGGATGGTTAATTTGGATACGGCCGGTCTTCGGCTGGGGAACAAATTTGTGTTTTCTATTGCGGTTGGTTATTTTACTGTCGGCCTGTATGCGAGGGAGCTGTGCGTGGACGGTGTCGCGGATGCTGTCTGAACTTGTTTCAACTAGTACGAGAATTTAATTGTGTGTTTTGATATCGCGATTGTAAGCGTGATATAAAGTCAAATCGTGCGAGGAGTTTCTTACTAATAATATATTTTAAAAATGCATCTGGATTTTTTTATTTATTTTATTAAAACATAAACATCAGCTTATTTGACTACAGAGAGGAAGAGTTTGTTCACAAAGGGCACTAGATATTATCAATTTCGTATGCGATCCCAAGATGTTAGAAATATTTTAGTTAATATAATTTCTTTGAATATTTGCTGCGGAATAATATTTTATAAGAAGTTCATAACTACTTGTCAACGGACGATCTTATAAACATAGTGTATATTGCACAATATATTGAAATCAAAAATCTACGTATTTCCTAGGTGGCGGAACTCAAACATACCTGTAATTATAATTACATTTTGATATATTGCTACGCCTTTTAATCGGTTAATGGATAGTACATGTGTAATGTTTACGCCTGCATGTGATATCACTATGCAGCGTAGATGAACTATATTTAAGGGGTTTATGTCCTGCATGTGCTCGGCGTGGAGGGAATAGTCACATTGTTTTATTCATTCAATATTAGATATTTGAAATGTTTTTACAACATTTTCCATTATTGTGGGCAGTTCGCGGTTTGATCAGGGGTAGTTAACCTTCGGTCTTCCGTAACCGTGATAGTTTTTCATATGACATTGTTTTATTCATTCAATATTAGATATTTGAAATGTTTTCTAGAACATTATTCACTATTGTGGGCAGTTCGCGGTGTGTTCAGGGGTAGTTAACCTTCGGTCTTCCGTGATCACGTTATTTACTAATATGACAGATTGTTTTGTTTTGTTCGTTTAATATAAGTAATATCATATTTTTATGAGTTACCGTAATTATTTATCTATATGATTTTATTATTGAGAGTGATGCAACGAATACTACCTTCACGAGTACGAATATCGGGCTTACTATTCGGTGAATACGAATGCGAATATTTCCACCAAGGTGGGGGAACTTGAACATACTTGTAAATATAATAACCTTGATGCAACGAATACTACCTTCACGAATACGAATATCAGGCTTACTATTCGGTGAATACGAATGCGAATATTTCCACCAAGGTGGGGGAACTTGAACATACTTGTAAATATAATAACCTTGATGCAACGAATACTACCTTCATGAATACGAATATCAGGCCTACTATTCGGTGAATACGAATGCGAATATTTCCACCAAGGTGGGGGAACTTGAACGTACTTGTAAATATAATAACCTTGATGCAACGAATACTACCTTCATGAATACGAATATCAGGCCTACTATTCGGTGAATGCGAATGCGAATATTTCCACCAAGGTGGGGGGGAGAACGCAAGCATACTTGTAATTGTATTGGTTATGTCTGCTTGTGATATCACTATACGGCGTAGATGAACTAGTTTGAAAGGGCTTATGTACTGTATGTGCTTGGCGTAGAGGGAATAGTCTTCTCGTTTCTAGGATTCTATACAGGTTTACAGGTGCTGATATTGAAATATATATACAAGGAAAACACTATTTTGGGAACCATTAATTGGATGGAAGATATTGAAGCACACATACACACAAGGAGGACGTTATGTTAAATACATGACTGGAAAGTTGTTATTGGAAAACACAGGCGTCCAGTCGGCGGGACGCAAGCATATTTGTAATTATATTGGTCATGTCTGCATGTGATATCATTGTACGGCGTAGATGAACTAGTTTTAAGGGGTTTATGTCCTGTATGTGCTCGGCGTAGAGGGATTAGTTTTCTTGTTTCTAGGATCTAATACAGTTTTACAGGTGCTGATATTGAAATATATATATATATACAAGGAAAACACTATTTTGGGAATCACTAACTGGATGACAGATATTGCAGCACACATACACACAAGGAGGACGTTAAGTTAAATACATGACTGGAAGGTTGTTATTGGAAAACACAGGCGCTACTATAGGATATGGACAGTCTACAGAGAACTTCAACTTCTGTCAGTTAAGGACCTTTTACTATTACTATTCTTTCGCCTTTTTGCATAATCGTGGATGAACTAGATTGAAGGGGTTTATGTTCTGTATGTGCTCGGCGTAGAGGGAATAGTTTTCTTGTTTCTAGGATCTAATACAGTTTTACAGGCGCTGATATTAAAATATATATACAAGGGAAATGAAGGGCTACACAGGCGCTGGTAATTGCTCAATTCTGGAAAGGACCCGTTATATTGCTTCGGATCAGGATGCCATCTCAGAAGCAGACCAACTACAGAAATAAGATAAGAACCATTAATATTATTTATTCTTTATTTTCTTATGTGTATCAAATGGAATGTTCGTGCTAAATAATTTGTCATTGTCACATGATCACTATTCATTTCATTACGTGGGTTCAGAGCCGACGGTAACGGACGCGGAAACAAATTAGTACTGATGTCGGGACGTAACGTCGGGTTTATATCTTAATTATCTTTAGGATAGAAGCGAGGTCATTGTACGTGCATTCTGCATTTCAAACGTCTTACTAACATATATAAATACATATTATTGCGTTTAACAAATTGAATAGGTTCGCGGAAAATAGGCATTTCGCCCGGTTGTGCAATATTAACTTCCAACGTAGCATAATGAGATCTTATTACCGGCGCTAGACTCTTAAGGTTAGGCACGCGGGGATTATAAATGGGATAATGAACGAGAACCGAATGGGGAAGTTCGTCTCTTCATGGTCGGGAGGCGAGGAGTCGTACGTCTTTCACGCCCCGTGATCTTGGGAGGCTGAATTTCGATTGTGGAAAAAGATGAAGTTGGATCTACTCGCGTGGCAAGACAGGGTCGAATGTCGGAGCGCGCGTTCTCGGCTATGGAGTCTGATTAGATTGGGGAGACACCTTAGGTCAGGGACTAGGTAGGGCCATCTTAACTGTATCTACCCGGTTGTGACTGGGTTTTAAAGCCAAGAATTACAGGATGGTCTGAAGGTCTTGATGCGGTTACCCCTCTAACATCTAAGGGGAAGAACCTCTCACGTCTTTTCAGTCCCCTTGGTGCGACGAGCTCGGGCTCTGGTTATGAATGTATGTGAATGTAATAACTCCGTACACAAGGACGAGATAGGACGTTCCTCATGAACGAGAAATTATAAGAGGCAGGTAGCAGTTCGACGATCAACACTTATGCTCGGGACCGCTTTAATGAACGAGATCTGTCAGCAGTTTAACAATCAACTTTATGATCGGGACCGCATTCAGGAGCACGATGGCATTACTAACATCATCATTCTCATCATTCACCACCTTTTCTAACTTGCTGTATACAGAGACCTTCGGGGTTCTCCCTTCCCGGCCAGCGAGAAACATATCAGGAACTTCACAATCAACTGTAATAATCATGCTGTTTTACCATCATTTAATATCTCTAGTCAATAAGACTACACCGTGGGATCAATCACATCAACTATATTTGGCGATGCTAACATGGCTCTGACTGACGCGCTCAAGGGAGAGTCTTTTCCAGTCACCCAGTTAGTTCATTCAGCCCTTTAATCAGCAGTAAACATCATAATAATCCGGCTCATGTAGCCGCAACGTGGGATCCTCATCATATACACCAGTCAATTTGACTGCCCCGCGGGACAATATACAAACCTTAATATCAGACGCGGGATTTCTTCCTGATATGTTTGTCGCCGGGAAGCGAGGACTTCGAGGGATTCCAGCAGGAGCAATAGAGTCTCGGCTTGATCTTGGTCTGCAGCTTAGTGTGGGAGGTTATGTCTAAACAGGAGTTAACCACCGGATGCGGCGATGCTCTGGGGCCGCATCCCCCTCCCCCCTACAGGGGGGGGGGGGCATCTAGAATCCACGTTTGAACAGAAGTGGTTAGACACTTCTTAAATTTCACTTACAAATCTGTATCTTCCATTCCCTTAGAATCTCGGGCTGCGATAATGTCAGACAAAGCTTGCCCTGAGCCTCTGTTGCGCCTAGTTGTTGTGAATATATATATGTTTGTCTTCCCCTACTATGTACTATGAACAGATTGAGCAGATTGGACAACGTGAGACGCGCTATCGGTAGGTTTCTTACTTGTGTTTTGAATATAACGTATGCTATTATATCTTGTAAATCTGTCGTAGATGGGTACCGTGTGTGGTTGCGCTAACACTGTTCTAAGCTGCTATTATGAAAAGTTGATAATCAAAGCGGGCGGAATCTTTAACGTATGCCGTTAACTTGGCAACGATTGTATTGTTTTATATTACAGTATTTTAACCCCGATGGTATTATAGTTATGGCGGTTCAATGTAAGGGAGTTTTGCTACTAGCGTTTATTCCTAGGCTACGCCGCATATAATTGGCTTTTAGGCCAACTCCGGACGTGGACGATATCGGCTATCTCTCATATAGGCGAAACTGTAGAGTTCTGGAGCGGTTTCTAGAAGGACGAATACGGATTGGTTACGTGCGTTTGTTATTTCCATAGTTAGGTAAGAATTCGACCTATATTAGTCTAGTCGCGTTAATAAGAATACGATTCTCACCACATATCAAAAGAATTTTGGATAGCTACGGACACAACGGAGGAGGAATTTTCCTAACCACTAGATAGATCACGTCTGGCCAATTTTGAAAATATAAATTCTTAACAAAAAAAAAATAATATTAGCTTTCATGTAAATATACTTCCGAAGTTCTAAGTTCGACTTAAGTTTTAGCTAGAAGCTTAAAGCATAAAGTGTGTGCTTAAAAGTCACAAAAGTCGTAATAAAGCTTAATTCGGTAGCTTAAAGTCTCAAGCTTTGGGCTTTTCGTAAAACTTATATTATTAAACTTTATAGTTAGGTATTTAGCTTAGGTGTACAGGTAGAAACGTTACAGTGGTCCCGTTAGACCAGGAGATATGTTTCAAGAGTGAGATTCGTATTCATTTTATTAGATTAGTTAATATTGTAAAAAGAAAAAAAAATAGTTTTAATTATAATGGCATTTTTCTTTCCACGCATAAGTATGTCTTTACGCGCGCTCTATCAAAAATCATTTAGTGTTCGCACGGTCTATATAAATCACGTATTGATTCAAAAACAAGAGAGTTAAAATATCTATTTAAAGTCTTGTAGTGGCCAAGCGGTAATGGCTTACGCGGTCCAGTTGGAATCGCGCTCGGCAGAGTATATAATAAACCGGTTCTCAATAGTAGCGGCGATAGGCATTTGACCTTGATATTGATGATATTGAGTATACACGCGCCATATACATTTTATAGATATAAGTGATAGCTACCATGGGTAATTAAGCAATCTTTTAAAGAAACGGTGTGTTAGGAAATATTTCCTTCTAAATATTGGAAGTATATAACGTGAAGGTTGATAATTCTAGAACATCTTGTATGCCTTGAAGAAAAAATAAGTTTTCTATAATTTTAGGTACTTTGAAAAATCTTCTGACGGGATAGTAGTGACATCTGTGCGAGTTTCACTTCAGGGATTTTTATATTATATGCGCGCGGTTGTAGTTCGGGACAGATAAAATCTTTTTTTGGACATGTTACATTTCGAAAGTTGGATTCCTTTCCGGTTTAGAACTAGTTCCAAATAATGTTTGACACGGTATAGAGAGATCGGTTCCGGCTCCTTCGTCGCCTCTAGTTTTACAGGCGGTTATGATTTGAATCACTTCATTCTCCTTCGTTATACCTATCTTTGGCATGTTTGATCATTTTTAGTTTCAACTTCAACTTCGGCTCGACTTCAGCTGAACTTCAATTTAAAATTTACGAATTACGATTTACGATTTACGATTTACGATTTACGATTTACGATTTACGATTTACGATTTACGATTTACGATTTACGATCTACATTTACAGTCTTGGTTATTTCATGATGTATATTACGGACTTATATTCGATGCATGCATGATGTGAAGCTGTAACCGCATGTATGCATGTACACATGTACATGCGTGTGTGTTTGTATGTATGTACTTGTCACCCTTCTTCGTTTTCTTTTGCCTCGCGAAAAATCTTTGTTTCTTTAGGGAGTAGTAACATTAGCCCATGCTTTCGAAACGGTATCGTCAAGCGTCTTTTACAATTCCTAGATTAGTGACTACATGAGAATTATAAGCAGGACGTTTAGAGAGGGCTGTAAAAGGTTTAGACCTGGAGTAAGGTTACGATATATATGTCTATTGAGGTTGATGATATCGCGATGTACTTCATATAAGAACCGTTTCTTCGACGCTTACGTATCGGGTCAAGTACATTGAATTATTTTGCAAATAGTCGGAATTCGGATAATCCTGTCAACGTGGTGAAAGGCGAAGCGTTATAATCTGCAGGACGGTTATGTGAGCTAGCTTTGGACTTACATATTTTCTGGCGGATAGCGGATGTTCGGTTGGTTGAACATGGGAATAGAGTCTTATAGACAGGGGGAAGGATGTTAGGTTCGTACAAGTGTGGTGCCGGCAGTTTTGGTATTTTATCAACAGAGAGGGGAGATGCGGGTGCGTGTTCACTATGGGAACAATAGTGTAATGTAGATTCAAATTGTCGATTGCTTTTTCAACAATTAGGTACGTGGCGCGCTTCTTTAATGGATGTGCATCGCCTTTAGATATCTCCTTTGAGAGTTAGTCGTGTAGTTAGTTGAGAAGAATCATAATAGGAGTATACCTTTTGCTGATACGCGATCTGCAGTTATTATAGGGGGATACGATTTTACAAACTAATCTTTGGAAGATTTTGGATGCGTGCCACATATAGCTTTGGGGAAGGGGGTAATAGCGAAGCATCATCATCATTTTAAGTACCCGTGTACAGGGGGATATTGAGATCAATGTGTGGTTCTATATACTAGGAATCCGGTTGTTTGGCTCACACGAATAAGATGAACATCAAAATCATAGTTTAACACAATTCTGGAATTTTAAAAAAACTTATCGCGGTTCGCGTTCGAATTTGTTTGTATAGTGTCCTTGTCGTCGTGTATATTCGGGTATTGGTGCTAGTCAGAAGGTGTTAGGGGAAGTATGCGCCGGGGGAAGTGCTACAATGTAACGAACTGGTGAGCACTAGGGATGTACCATCTATAAAGGGAAACGAGGAGTGACGGAGCGGGGGAAGTGGTGTCTCTTTTGATCTGTTGAAAGCGGAATGGGGTCGAGTGATTGACAGGCACAGCGATGGGACGTTCGATTGATAATAGGAATTCGGATCTTCCCAATCAGTTGAGTAAAATAGATGCGGTCACCTTTTCTTTCGATTTCTAATATTTATATTAACCGAACACTTTTAGAAAAAAAAAAAAACAGTTGTAGTTGGGAACAAGGCGTCTTCATCACTGCGTGAACACGTGCGTTTGGGATCGTCGGGATTGCTAAACTACTTCTTTATTACGGGGAGTAGATTATTGTAGTAAGGCGTGCTATTTTATTAACTTGCGGCGAACGCGTTTTGAGAAAGGAAGTGTGGATAAAACGGACCAATTTTGGATGGGGGAAGGGTGTACAATGGTATAACGTGGTGTTGAACACTTACATGGGGACGAAATTCTAACATGAAATCAAATTCTTTCAGAACGGGGGAAGCATAGCTATAAGCAGGATTGCTTATACAATGTTGAAGATTTTAAGATCTAGTTGAATAACGGGCGCGATCGTATGAGGCGTTCAAGTTACTTTCGATTAATTGTGGGTATTTGAGCCTTACTTGCTGTTTAAATGATGTAGATACGGATCTTTGGTTTCTTATTAACTTTCTAACATGCCTGCGCGTAGGACTTAGTCAATTTAGCTAATACGTCTTACCATAGCTTCTTGCAACACCTGGTTCGCGGATGAATTTTCTAAGGGTATACCAAATGATGCCAAACGAAGGAACGAAGGGGTCTAATAGCTACCTATGTTTGTGGCGACGCGTCCCTGCTCATGCGATCGTACCGCGCCGCCCCAGGGGGAAGCTGTAACGATATTGGCCTATTCAAATAGACATTGCTGAAAAATTATACGAAAATATCTATCTGCTAAAGTTTATAATAAAGAGAAGCTTCACAAACCGTTAAATACTCTATAATTAAATATTTTGCCGGATAGGTAGGTGCGGACGAGCCTTATTATTTGCACGCGGGCGTGTAAAGCAGGCTTTATGTTATTTTGTTTAACGAGATTGTCCAATCACAGACGCGGGCCGTGAGCACCGAAACTAGCCTATCAGGAACGTGGATTCGCGGAACGAATTCGACGAATCAGCGGCTTTCTGAGTTAGACTTTGACTTTTACACGCTAGTTGGAATCAAAGATGGCGCGAGATAGGGACGATTGTTAGGCGTTACAAAAGAGAAAGCGGCACTTGAGTTTTCAGCTTGAAGGTCGGCGGAGGCTTTGTCGAGGAGAGTCAGGAAGGAAGATAATTTGGCTGGATCGAGGAAAAAGCCAGAGGTTGATAATAATTCAAAGAGAATTGGAACAGTGAACAGCTAAGCATTTTCAATATTATTTATTTCTATTGCCTTTTTCGTGTATTCAATTTAGAACTTTCTGGATCGTAACAATTATTGATATATGTTGTGGATTGTTTTGTTACGTATTTTGGGCCTAGTGATAATTATTACTATACGCGCTTCGGATTTAATGTACAAGAAATCGTAATGTGGCGACTGTGAATTATTGCATAACGCTTATGAAATATATAATTCTGTCGCTGTTCATATGAAAAATCATTTAAATTCGAGATTCATGTATTACCAAAGACATAAAGGCTTTAAAATGGAATACTTTACTGACGAATGGTGTTTCGTGTTCGTTCGTGGGTTTTAAAATTCAGTATAATTATGTATATTCAATGTCGCGAGGTTCGGAATGTGCGAGAGGTTCTTCAGGGCGGATGTATTCTTATGCTAAAGAATGCTTGTTATCTATACTGGCGATTGAATACACGGATTTCTATATGATTTGTATTGTTTGGAAATAATTGGGATCGGAGTATTTATGGGGTTTTGATATCACGATTGTCAGTGTGATATAAATTCAAATCGTACGAGGAATTCCCCACAAGTAATATATTTTAAAAATGCATCTGGATTTTATATTTGTTTTATTAAAACATGATTGTGTGGTTTATCTGAACTCGTTACATGTTTTTATTGCGTCATTGGGCAGCCGTTCTAAACACAATTTGTTCCTAACAAATTCTTATGAAACGTATTTCGAATTGTACATGTTGTATAGGGATGGTTAATTTGGATACGGCCGGTCTTCGGCTGGGGAACACATTTGTGTTTTCTATTGCGGTTGGTTATTTTACTGTCGGCCTGTATGCGAGGGAGCTGTGCGTGGACGGTGTCGCGGATGCTGTCTGAACTTGTTTCAACTAGTACGAGAATTTAATTGTGTGTTTTGATATCGCGATTGTAAGCGTGATATAAAGTCAAATCGTGCGAGGAGTTTCTTACTAATAATATATTTTAAAAATGCATCTGGATTTTTTTATTTATTTTATTAAAACATAAACATCAGCTTATTTGACTACAGAGAGGAAGAGTTTGTTCACAAAGGGCACTAGATATTATCAATTTCGTATGCGATCCCAAGATGTTAGAAATATTTTAGTTAATATAATTTCTTTGAATATTTGCTGCGGAATAATATTTTATAAGAAGTTCATAACTACTTGTCAACGGACGATCTTATAAACATAGTGTATATTGCACAATATATTGAAATCAAAAATCTACGTATTTCCTAGGTGGCGGAACTCAAACATACCTGTAATTATAATTACATTTTGATATATTGCTACGCCTTTTAATCGGTTAATGGATAGTACATGTGTAATGTTTACGCCTGCATGTGATATCACTATGCAGCGTAGATGAACTATATTTAAGGGGTTTATGTCCTGCATGTGCTCGGCGTGGAGGGAATAGTCACATTGTTTTATTCATTCAATATTAGATATTTGAAATGTTTTTACAACATTTTCCATTATTGTGGGCAGTTCGCGGTTTGATCAGGGGTAGTTAACCTTCGGTCTTCCGTAACCGTGATAGTTTTTCATATGACATTGTTTTATTCATTCAATATTAGATATTTGAAATGTTTTCTAGAACATTATTCACTATTGTGGGCAGTTCGCGGTGTGTTCAGGGGTAGTTAACCTTCGGTCTTCCGTGATCACGTTATTTACTAATATGACAGATTGTTTTGTTTTGTTCGTTTAATATAAGTAATATCATATTTTTATGAGTTACCGTAATTATTTATCTATATGATTTTATTATTGAGAGTGATGCAACGAATACTACCTTCACGAATACGAATATCAGGCTTACTATTCGGTGAATACGAATGCGAATATTTCCACCAAGGTGGGGGAACTTGAACATACTTGTAAATATAATAACCTTGATGCAACGAATACTACCTTCATGAATACGAATATCAGGCCTACTATTCGGTGAATACGAATGCGAATATTTCCACCAAGGTGGGGGAACTTGAACATACTTGTAAATATAATAACCTTGATGCAACGAATACTACCTTCATGAATACGAATATCAGGCCTACTATTCGGTGAATGCGAATGCGAATATTTCCACCAAGGTGGGGGGGAGAACGCAAGCATACTTGTAATTGTATTGGTTATGTCTGCTTGTGATATCACTATACGGCGTAGATGAACTAGTTTGAAAGGGTTTATGTCCTGTATGTGCTCGGCGTAGAGGGAATAGTTTTCTTGTTTCTAGGATCTAATACAGGTTTACAGGTGCTGATATTGAAATATATATACAAGGAAAACACTATTTTGGGAACCATTAATTGGATGGAAGATATTGAAGCACACATACACACAAGGAGGACGTTATGTTAAATACATGACTGGAAAGTTGTTATTGGAAAACACAGGCGTCCAGTCGGCGGGACGCAAGCATATTTGTAATTATATTGGTCATGTCTGCATGTGATATCATTGTACGGCGTAGATGAACTAGTTTTAAGGGGTTTATGTCCTGTATGTGCTCGGCGTAGAGGGAATAGTTTTCTTGTTTCTAGGATCTAATACAGTTTTACAGGTGCTGATATTGAAATATATATATATATACAAGGAAAACACTATTTTGGGAATCACTAACTGGATGACAGATATTGCAGCACACATACACACAAGGAGGACGTTATGTTAAATACATGACTGGAAGGTTGTTATTGGAAAACACAGGCGCTACTATAGGATATGGACAGTCTACAGAGAACTTCAACTTCTGTCAGTTAAGGACCTTTTACTATTACTATTCTTTCGCCTTTTTGCATAATCGTGGATGAACTAGATTGAAGGGGTTTATGTTCTGTATGTGCTCGGCGTAGAGGGAATAGTTTTCTTGTTTCTAGGATCTAATACAGTTTTACAGGCGCTGATATTAAAATATATATACAAGGGAAATGAAGGGCTACACAGGCGCTGGTAATTGCTCAATTCTGGAAAGGACCCGTTATATTGCTTCGGATCAGGATGCCATCTCAGAAGCAGACCAACTACAGAAATAAGATAAGAACCATTAATATTATTTATTCTTTATTTTCTTATGTGTATCAAATGGAATGTTCGTGCTAAATAATTTGTCATTGTCACATGATCACTATTCATTTCATTACGTGGGTTCAGAGCCGACGGTAACGGACGCGGAAACAAATTAGTACTGATGTCGGGACGTAACGTCGGTTTTATATCTTAATTATCTTTAGGATAGAAGCGAGGTCATTGTACGTGCATTCTGCATTTCAAACGTCTTACTAACATATATAAATACATATTATTGCGTTTAACAAATTGAATAGGTTCGCGGAAAATAGGCATTTCGCCCGGTTGTGCACTATTAACTTCCAACGTAGCATAATGAGATCTTATTACCGGCGCTAGACTCTCAAGGTGAGGCACGCGGGGATTATAAATGGGATAATGAACGAGAACCGAATGGGGAAGTTCGTCTCTTCATGGTCGGGAGGCGAGGAGTTGTACGTCTTTCACGCCCCGTGATCTTGGGAGGCAGAATTTCGATTGTGGAAAAAGATGAAGTTGGATCTACTCGCGTGGCAAGACAGGGTCGAATGTCGGAGCGCGCGTTCTCGGCTATGGAGTCTGATTAGATTGGGGAGACACCTTAGGTCAGGGACTAGGTAGGGCCATCTTAACTGTATCTACCCGGTTGTGACTGGGTTTTAAAGTCAAGAATTACAGGATGGTCTGAAGGTCTTGATGCGGTTACCCCTTTAACATCTAAGGGGAAGAACCTCTCACGTCTTTTCAGTCCCCTTGGTGCGACGAGCTCGGGCTCTGGTTATGAATGTATGTGAATGTAATAACTCCGTACTCAAGGACGAGATAGGACGTTCCTCATGAACGAGAAATTATAAGATTCAGGTAGCAGTTCGACAATCAATACTTATGCTCGGGACCGCTTTAATGAACGAGATCTGTCAGCAGTTTAACAATCAACTTTATGATCGGGACCGCATTCAGGAGCACGATGGCATTACTAACATCATCATTTTCATCATTCACCACCTTTTCTAACTTGCTGTATACAGAGACCTTCGGGGTTCTCCCTTCCCGGCCAGCGAGGAACATATCAGGAACTTCACAATCAACTGTAATAATCATGCTGTTTTACCATCATTTAATATCTCTAGTCAATAAGACTACACCGTGGGATCAATCACATCAACTATATTGGCGATGCTAACATGGCTCTGACTGACGCGCTCAAGGGAGAGTCTTTTCCAGTCACCCAGTTAGTTCATTCAGCCCTTTAATCAGCAGTAAACATCATAATAATCCGGCTCATGTAGCCGCAACGTGGGATCCTCATCATAATACACCAGTAAATTTGACTGCCCCGCGGGATAATATACAAACCTTAATATCAGACGCGGGATTTCTTCCTGATATGTTTGTCGCCGGGAAGCGAGGACTTCGGGGGATTCCAGCAGGAGCAATAGAGTCTCGGCTTGATCTTGGTCTGCAGCTTAGTGTGGGAGGTTATGTCTAAACAGGAGTTAACCACCGGACGCGGCGATGCTCTGGGGCCGCATCCCCCTCCCCCCTACAGGGGGGGGGGGGGCATCTAAAATCCACGTTTGAACAGAAGTGGTTAGACACTTCTTAAATTTCACTTACAAATCTGTATCTTCCATTCCCTTAGAATCTCGGGCTGCGATAATGTCAGACAAAGCTTGCCCTGAGCCTCTGTTGCGCCTAGTTGTTGTGAATATAAATATGTTTGTCTTCCCCTACTATGTACTATGAACAGATTGAGCAGATTGGACAACGTGAGACGCGCTATCGGTAGGTTTCTTACTTGTGTTTTGAATATAACGTATGCTATTATATCTTGTAAATCTGTCGTAGATGGGTACCGTGTGTGGTTGTGCTAACACTGTTCTAAGCTGCTATTATGAGAAGTTGATAATCAAAGCGGGCGGAATCTTTAACGTATGCCGTTAACTTGGCAACGATTGTATTGTTTTATATTACAGTATTTTAACCCCGATGGTATTATAGTTATGGCGGTTCAATGTAAGGGAGTTTTGCTACTAGCGTTTATTCCTAGGCTACGCCGCATATTATTGGCTTTTAGGCCAACTCCGGACGTGGACGATATCGGCTATCTCTCATATAGGCGAAACTGTAGAGTTCTGGAGCGGTTTCTAGAAGGACGAATACGGATTGGTTACGTGCGTTTGTTATTTCCATAGTTAGGTAAGAATTCGACCTATATTAGTCTAGTCGCGTTAATAAGTTTACGAATCTCACCACATATCAAAAGAATTTTGGATAGCTAGGACACAACGGAGGGGGAATTTTCCTAACCACTAGATAGATCACGTCTGGCCAATTTTGAAAATATAAATTCTTAACAAAAAAAAAATAATATTAGCTTTCATGTAAATATACTTCCGAAGTTCTAAGTTCGACTTAAGTTTTTAGCTAGAAGCTTAAAGCATAAAGTGTGTGCTTAAAAGTCACAAAAGTCGTAATAAAGCTTAATTCGGTAGCTTAAAGTCTCAAGCTTTGGGCTTTTCGTAAAACTTATATTATTAAACTTTATAGTTAGGTATTTAGCTTAGGTGTACAGGTAGGAAACGTTACAGTGGTCCCGTTAGACCAGGAGATATGTTTCAAGAGTGAGATTCGTATTCATTTTATTAGATTAATTAATAGTGTAAAAAGAAAAAAAAATATAGTTTTAATTATAATGGCATTTTTCTTTCCACGCTTAAGCATGTCTTTACGCGCGCTCTATCAAAAATCATTTAGTGTTCGCACGGTCTATATAAATCACGTATTAATTCAAAAACAAGAGAGTTAAAATATCTATTTAAAGTCTTGTAGTGGCCAAGCGGTAATGGCTTACGCGGTCTAGTTGGAATCGCGCTCGGCCGAGTATATAATAAACCGGTTCTTAATAGTAGCGGCGATAGGCATTTGACCTTGATATTGATGATATTGAGTATACACGCGCCATATACATTTTATAGATATAAGTGATAGCTACCATGGGTAATTAAGCAATCTTTTAAAGAAGCGGTGTGTTAGGAAATATTTCCTTTTAAATATTGAAAGTATATAACGTGAAGGTTGATAATTCTAGAACATCTTGTATGCCTTGAAGAAAAAAATAAGTTTTCTATAATTTTAGGTACTTTGAAAAATCTTCTGACGGGATAGTAGTGACATCTGTGCGAGTTTCACTTCAGGGATTTTTATATTATATGCGCGCGGTTGTAGTTCGGGACAGATAAAATCTTTTTTTGGACATGTTACATTTCGAAAGTTGGACTCCTTTCCGGTTTAGAACTAGTTCCAAATAATGTTTGACACGGTATAGAGAGATCGGTTCCGGCTCCTTCGTCGCCTCTAGTTTTACAGGCGGTTATGATTTGAATCACTTCATTCTCCTTCGTTATACCTATCTTTGGCATGTTTGGTCAATTTTAGTTTCAACTTCAACTTCGGCTCGACCTCAGCTGAACTTCAATTTAAAATTTACGAATTACGATTTACGATTTACGATTTACGATTTACGATTTGCGATTTACGATTTACGATTTACGATTTACGATTTACGATTTACGATTTACGATTTACGATTTACGATTTACGATTTACGATCTACAATTTACAGTCTTGGTTATTTCATGATGTATATTACGGACTTATATTCGATGCATGCATGATGTGAAGTTGTAACCGCATGTATGCATGTACACATGTACATGCGTGTGTGTTTGTATGTATGTATTGTCACCCTTCTTCGTTTTCTTTTGCCTCGCGAAAAATCTTTGTTTCTTTAGGGAGTAGTAACATTAGCCCATGCTTTCGAAACGGTATCGTCAAGCGTCTTTTACAATTCCTAGATTAGTGACTACATAAGAATTATAAGCAGGACGTTTAGAGAGGGCTGTAAAAGGTTTAGACCTGGAGTAAGGTTACGATATATATGTCTATTGAGGTTGATGATATCGCGATGTACTTCATATAAGAACCGTTTCTTCGACGCTTACGTATCGGGTCAAGTACATTGAATTATTTTGCGAATAGTCGGAATTCGGATAATCCTGTCAACGTGGTGAAAGGCGAAGCGTTATAGTCTGCAGGACGGTTATGTGAGCTAGCTTTGGACTTACATATTTTCTGGCGGATAGCGGATGTTCGGTTGGTTGGACATGGGAATAGAGTCTTATAGACAGGGGGAAGGGTGTTAGGTTCGTACAAGTGTAGTGCCAGCAGTTTTAGTATTTTATCAACAGAGAGGGGAGATGCGGGTGCGTGTTCACTATGGGAACAATAGTGTAATGTAGATTCAAATTGTCGATTACTTTTTCAACAAGTAGGTACGTGGCGCGCTTCTTTAATGGATGTGCATCGTCTTTAGATATCTCCTTTGAGAGTTAGTCGTGTAGTTAGTTGAGAACAATCATAATAGGAGTATACCTTTTGTTAATACGCGATCTGCAGTTATTATAGGGGGATACGATTTTACAAACTAATCTTTGGAAGATTTTGGATGCGTGCCACATATAGCTTTGGGGAAGGGGGTAATAGCGAAGCATCATCATCATTTTAAGTACCGTACAAGGGGATATTGAGATCAATGTGTGGTTCTATATACTAGGAATCCGGTTGTTTGGCTCACACGAATAAGATGAACATCAAAATCATAGTTTAACACAATTCTGGAATTTTAAAAACTTATCGCGGTTCTCGTTCGAATTTGTCTGTATAGTGTCCTTGTCGTCGTGTATATTCGGGTATTGGTGCTAGTCAGAAGGTGTTAGGGGGAGTATACGCCGGGGGAAGTGCTACAATGTAACGAGCTGGTGAGCACTAGGGATGTACCATCTATAAAGGGAAACGAGGAGTGACGGAGCGGGGGAAGTGGTGTCTCTTTTGATCTGTTGAAGGCGGAATGGGGTCGAGTGATTGACAGGCACAACGATGGGACGTTCGATTGATAATGGGAATTCGGATCTTCCCAATCAGTTGAATAAAATAGATGCAGTCACCTTTTCTTTCGATTTCTCATATTTATGTTAACCGAGCACTTTAGAAAAAAAAAAAAAAAACAGTTGTAGTTGGGAACAAGGCGTCTTCATCACTGCGTGAACACGTGCGTTTGGGATCGTCGGGATTGCTAAAACTACTTCTTTATTATGGGGAGTAGATTATTGTCTTAAGGGGTGCTATTTTAATAATTTGCGGCGAACGCGTTTTGAGAGAGAAAGTGTGGATAGAACGGACCGATTTTAGATGGGGGAAGGGTGTACAATGGTGTACCTTGTTGATGAACGCTTGCGTGGGAGTGAAATTCTAACATGAAATCAAATTCTTTCAGAACGGGGGAAGCATAGCTATAAGCAGTATTGCTTATACAATGTTGAAGATTTCAAGATCTAGTTGAATAACGGGCGCGATCGTATGAGACGTTCTAGCTACTTTCGATTAATTGTGGGTATTTGAGCCTTACTTGCTGTTTAAATGATGTAGATACGGATCTTTGGTTTCTTATTAACTTTCTAACATGCCTGCGCGTAGGACTCAGTCAATTTAGCTAATACGTCTTACAATAGCTGCCTATGTTTGTGGCGACGCGTTCCTGCTCATGCGATCGTACCGCGCCGCCCCAGGGGGAAGCTGTAACGATATTGGCCTATTCAAATAGACATTGCTGAAAAATTATACGAAAATATCTATCTGCTAAAGTTTATAATAAAGAGAAGCTTCACAAACCGTTAAATACTCTATAATTAAATATTTGCCGGATAAATAAGTACGGACGAGCTTTATTATTTTTACACGCGGGCGTGTAAAGCAGGCTTTATGTTATTTTGTTTAACGAGATGTCCAATCACAGACGCGGGCGTTAGCACCGAATCTGACCAATGAAACGCGTCTTTAGAGTTAGACTTTGACTTTTACACGCGAGTTGGAATCAAAGATGGCGCGAGATAGGGACGATTGTTAGGCGTTACAAAATAGAAAGCGGCACTTGAGTTTTCAGCTTGAAGGTCGGCGGAGGCTTTGTCGAGGAGAGTCAGGAAGGAAGATAATTTGGCTGGATCGAGGAAAAAGCCAGAGGTTGATAATAATTCAAAGAGAATTGGAACAGTGAACAGCTAAGCATTTTCAATATTATTTATTTCTATTGCCTTTTTCGTGTATTCAATTTAGAACTTTCTGGATCGTAACAATTATTAAATCATGTTGTGGGTTGTTTTGTTACGTATTTTGGGCCTAGTGATAATTATTACTATACGCGCTTCGGATTTAATGTACTAGAATTCGTAATGTGGCGACTGTGAATTATTGCATAACGCTTATGAAATATATAATTCTGTCGCTGTTCATATGAAAAATCATTTAAATTCGATATTCATATATTACCAAAGATATAAAGGCTTTAAAATGGAATACTTTACTGACGAAGGGTGTTTCGTGTTCGTTCGTGGGTTTTAAAATTCAGTATAATTATGTATATTCAATGTCGCGAGGTTCGGAATGTGCGAGAGGTTCTTCAGGGCGGATGTATTCTTATGCAAAGGAATGCTTTGTTATCTATACTGGCGATTGAATACACGGAATTCTATATGATCTGTATTATTTTGGGGATAATACGGAATTTAATTATGTGTTTGATATCACGATTGTAGGCGTGATATAGGTTCAAATCGTGCGAGGAATTTCCTACAAACAATATATTTTAAAAATGCATCTGGATTTTATATTTATTTTATTAAAACATGAATGTGTGGTTTATTTGAACTCGTTACATGTTTGTATTGCGTATCATTAGTCAATCGTTGAAAACACGATTTGTTCCTATCAAGTTCTTATAAAGACGTGTTTCGAATTGTATATATTCCTTAATTGCGACGGTTATTCATATGACATTGTTTATTCATTCAATATTAGATATTTGAAATGTTTCTACCGCCACCTAGCGGGAATCAAGAAAGGGTTTGAGCCTTCGCTAAGGATTGGTCTATAGTAAGCGGCAGTACGAGGCGCGTTTCATTTGAGTGTAATAAGTTTGATTTAAAATTACTTTATGTCTTGATTTACAAAGGAAATTTAAGTTCATTTTTTCTTATAAAACCGGCCCATATATGAAATTGTCAAATATATTTTAGAAATATACGTTACTGACACCTGATGGAAGATTTAGGAAACATTTTGAGTCTCCGCTAACGAGAATTGCAATAGGGGGCGCAATATATATATTCTCTTAGTAACGAATAATTAAAATTGGACTTCTTTGGGTTTTATATATTCCTTTGTTTCGCTTCATTGCAACGCTAATTGAAATTGTTTTATCTTCATTAATATATATATCATGTTATATTATACGTTGATACGGCATATTTATAGACGGAGTAAACATAAACATCAGCTTATTTGACTACAGAGAGGAAGAGTTTGTTCACAAAGGGCATTAGATATTATCAATTTTGTATGCGATCCCAAGATGTTAGAAATATTTTAGTTAATATAATTTCTTTGAATATTTGCTGCGGAATAATATTTTATAAGAAGTTCATAACTACTTGTCAACGGACGATCTTATAAACATAGTGTATATTGCACAATATATTGAAATCAAATATCTACGTATTTCCTAGGTGGCGGAACTCAAACATACCTGTAATTATAATTACATTTTGATATCTTGCTACGCCTTTTAATCGGTTAATGGATAGTACATGTGTAATGTTTACGCCTGCATGTGATATCACTATGCAGCGTAGATGAACTATATTTAAGGGGTTTATGTCCTGCATGTGCTCGGCGTAGAGGGAATAGTCACATTGTTTTATTCATTCAATATTAGATATTTGAAATGTTTCTACAACATTTTCCATTATTGTGGTCAGTTCGCGGTTTGATCAGGGGTAGTTAACCTTCGGTCTTCCGTAACCGTGATAGTTTTTCATATGACATTGTTTTATTCATTCAATATTAGATATTTGAAATGTTTTCTAGAACATTATTCACTATTGTGGGCAGTTCGCGGTGTGTTCAGGGGTAGTTAACCTTCGGTCTTCCGTGATCACGTTATTTATTAATATGACAGATTGTTTTGTTTTGTTCGTTTAATATAAGTAATATCATTTATTTTTATGAGTTACCGTAATTATTTATCTATATGATTTTATTATTGAGAGTGATGCAACGAATACTATCTTCACGAATACGAATATCAGGCTTACTATTCGGTGAATACGAATGCGAATATTTCCACCAAGGTGGGGGAACTCGAACATACTTGTAAATATAATAACCTTGATGCAACGAATACTACCTTAATGAATACGAATATCAGGCCTACTATTCGGTGAATGCGAATGCGAATATTTCCACCAATGTGGGGGAGATCGCAAGCATATTTGTAATTATATCGTTTGTGTCTGCATGTGATAGTGATATCACTATACGGCGTAGATGAACTAGTTTTAAGGGGTTTATGTCCTGTATGCGCTCGGCGTAGAGGGAATAGTTTTCTTGTTTCTAGGATCTAATACAGTTTTACAGGCGCTGATATTGAAATATATATACAAGGAAAACACTATTTTGGGAACCATTAATTGGATGGAAGATATTGAAGCACACATACACACAAGGAGGACGTTATGTTAAATACATGACTGGAAAGTTGTTATTGGAAAACACAGGCGTCCAGTCGGAGGGACGCAAGCATATTTGTAATTATATTGGTCATGTCTGCATGTGATATCATTGTACGGCGTA
>JADDOH010024485.1:0-228593 GCA_016648135.1 Agrypnia vestita
AGGTTCTTCGTGATTTGGTTGAGACCGCGGACTCTCCGTCTCGCGTGACGATCGGATGGCATCCGAAATTATCGTGGCCATTCTGGCCATTGGGTCAGCTTGGTACCGCACCCAATCTCTGGTGAATGCTGCCCCAGTATCCCGTTCCGTAGGGTTACGTGTATGGTTTGCATCAAATGTTGGATGTTCTTGAAGTGGTGGCTGCTGATCAACGGGCGTCCTCCCCATTGTGCTGCTCATCGGTGAAGTAGTTCTCCGTTGGTCCGGGGCTAATGGAGCTGGCTCACATTCGTCAGCAGCAGCAGCAATAGATCTGTTCCGTACCAGCCCCTTTTAAGGGCCACCGCTCCATTCTTGGCCCTTTTCAGGGCCGCCGTTCCGTTCTTGCCCCTTTTCAGGGCCACCGCTCCATTCTTGGCCCTTTTCAGGGCCGCCGTTCCGTTCTTGCCCCTTTTCAGGGCCACTAAAAACGGCAGCTTCAGCTGAGATCCAGCCTGGATCCTCAGCCGCGACTCCAGTCGCAGCCGCCGTTGGCGCTTGACCTGCGCCATGCACTCGGGAGAACGCCTCCAGATGATCTTTCTGGACGAGCTGCCTGTGGTGACGGTCTTTGCGGCGAAGTTCCGCCTTTAGTTGGCGGATGATGTCCGCCTCTCGAGCCTGGGAACTGCTTCCATGCTCGGATTGACCGTCTGAGTCTGATGCCGTCCTGACTTCTTCTTCTTCTTCCCGTGCGGTCTGCCCCGATCGTAACCCTGATCGAGACATGCTGTTCAGGAGTGAAGATTGGCAATCCGGCTCGAAGGACCACTTTGTCTTGCACAGGACAAAGACTGTATATTTACCAGGTGTGGATCCCCAATTTCACTTTTCAGGGCTGCCAAAAACGGCAGGAGCAGGATGTAGAGAAGGTTTGAGAAATTAAAAAACACTTTAAAACTTGTAGACTGGATCGAAGAGCGAAGACACAATACGACGAAAAGACTGCCTTTGCTCTCCGATTTCAGCGCATTTATTCAATTAAGTACATTAGACCCCGCGTGTGTCAGCCAACCGGCGCGTCGCTCATTTCCGCTGCGCCCCGCGCTGCTGCTGATGCTCCGTTGAACGCGACACACGCTGGGTCAGATTCACACAAATATTAAAAAACCGGCCCTTTTTCAGGGCTACCAAAACATAATATTTTTATTTTCATTTTCTTAAATTTACTCATATAACATAAAAAAGCATTCGTAGAAAAACATAAAATATATAAAATTTCGCAGTTTCCGTGTCGCAGTTGGTTGTACGGGGTCAAGTTGATCGCCGTGGATCCTGTTCGAAACAGTGTTAGAGAGTGAATAGTGCAACATTTTAATTTAAAATATGATTTTTATTTTAACTTCATACACAAGATGAGTTATGGATTACTACTACAGTTTCGAGAGGAGCTGTCGCTCTTATCATCAGGTATGGTCAATAACTATACCTGATTTTAAGCGCCCTTGAGGTGAGTATTCGCAAAAACGGCACTATATAAATTATCCAAATATTATTATTATTATAATGAGAGCCCCTCTCGAAACTATAATACAGTTAAATCTAAAGTAAAACACCGTTAATTCAAACCCCGATAATTCTAAATTCGCCATAATTCAACATTTTTAAAACCCACAAGTCCCAAAATGTTGATTTCATAGTAGATTAACCCCGATAATTTGAAAACCCCGGTAATTCAAAATAATTTTTAGCCCCTTGCGACATAAATCAATACATTTTAGTTCACATAATACAATTTTTTTTTAAATTTGACAAAATTGAAAGAATGTTTAGATTTTTTCACAAATATGTCAATTTCGGATACTTTAGTAAGAGAAGTGTCTTGATCTTTATAAAAATATGTTTTTGAAATGATTTCCGAAAATATGCAAAAATACGGACGTTCTTCACAAAATTAATGGCTTTTTTAAAGAATTTTATGATTTTTGGGGAATTTCGCAATCGCATGGTAATTTTTTTTTTGTACATTAAGTTTTGCATTAATAGGGTTCCGCATAATTCAAAATGTTTTTTTGGGTACCGTAGTAATCAAAAACTCATATTCGGCCGCATTCTGAACTAAGCAATATTTCTATTTCTGTAGCTTGACAGGTACAGGTACATCATTGTATTGCCACCAATTTTCATGTTTTAAGTTTGACATGTTTAAAATTAATCAATCAAAGCTGTAAAATGTAAACAAATGTTAAGTTATTCACAATTACGAATAATGGGTTTTCTGATTGATTGAATTCATTAATTTCAAACCTGTCAAACATAAAACTTCAAAAAAACGGCATCTCAATGTTATACAATAACTGTCAAGTTATTGTATAACGTTGAGATAATTGTGTGGAGCAAAAAGTTAGAATAAAAAACTTTTTTTTTTTAAAGTGCAAATTTGGTTTATGGTGTATTGGTGAATTACACATTCAAATGACCATTAAAAGAATTTTTATTATATTAAATTATTGGTACAGTAGTTAAGACTCTCGTCTAGTGATCCAGTATCAGTTTAACACAAATTGCATAAATGACTTACTTGCATGGCAATGGGTATACCAGACATCTCACTGTTAATGTACAAAGCGCAATGTAATTGAAGATAGTCCCAATCTTCCTGTATCAGCTCTATCTTCCCCCCGCTCGACATGTGCTTCTGGATCACGTCATTAATGAGCAATATTTCAGACTGCTTCATCGTTAGGTCGTCCTCATTCCTGAAATAATAAGTTGGGTAAATTAATTTTTGAAGATTCAATAATAAATTTTGTAACGTTACATCAAACCCAAACCAATCTTAAACACGTAAAAACCACTATAACCACACAAAAAACACTACAACCATAGTATTTAAATGCTAGTGTAGTGGTTGTCCTGACGAAAAGACGGGTACGTGTCGAAACCGGTAGACTAAAAATCTCCAAAAGTGGTTATGTACTAAGATAACTAACATTTTGTTAAACCGAAACTTGTTTAGACATATTAAAATTTATGTTATACCTTGAAATCTAATACTATAATTATAATCCTGTGTTTTTACTTAATTAATAATAGTTCATTTGGGTTAAATTAGATAGAAAAATTTAAAAAAATTTAATAAATTTAATTAAGAAATAATTATTTAGGTTTATTATCTAGAACTACTCGTAAAAAACTTATTTTAGTGAACAAATCGATGAAATTTTAAAAATCACAATAGGAATCTTAATACTACAAACGAATCAACTCTTTTATAGCAGTATTTTTTGGACAATTCCAATACAATAAATAACTAGTCAGTAATTAAACTATAAAATTTGTCAATAGGGTATTCTTTTCAAATTAAAGTCACTCATCTGATGACAATGTACGCGCCCAAGTAACGCCGAAGGTGATCTGACAATTCACAAACGCATGTTTCAACTGAGCGGAAGTTTCAGACAATTTTTGGCCGCTTTGAAACTACAGCCGAACATAGTTTTTTTTTTACCGAAAATTTGGTCGGTCACTAGTCATAATGTAATTATTTAATAGGATTAGGTAATTCAAATGCGCATTAAAAACTATAAACATATACGCCACATTATGCTGTACTACTTCGAGAAATGGTGGATAAGCGACGAGTTATTTCGCAATCTCAATGATCTTTTCAACGAAGAAACGATTAGCGAAAGGGCACGCTGAGATTGGTTTATTTGCTTTAAAGCTGGTACCACATTAGATAAAGATACCAGCTTAGACGACATTTGGACACTAGACACTTTTTGCCTGAGTAATTAACCACCTTCAAGTAAATAAGAAGCATTAATGGTGACTACACTCCGGAATAATAATTGTATATAACGTGTTTTAAGTTTATTTTTATGTTAGATTATGTTAACAATATAATTTTTTTAAAACGGCGGATCATAATAACATAGTGATACGGATGCATCATTATTTTTGTTTTATTGTTGTATCCTAAATAACTATTATTTCACGTGCTTGTAGCACAGTTTAAAACAGATTATTATTGTAAGAATTTTGAATTTTTTTTTTGGCAAAACGGCCAATTTTGACCAAAATGTCAGATGATACCTTGTTGTTGCAAGTGTCGAATGTCGAACCAAATAAAATGTCAAACCCAATCAAGCTTTAATTGCCAAATCACCCAGTCGATACGTCAAAAAGTAGCGATGAATAAATGCTAATCAGAAAATAAGTTAGTTTTCCGCATTAAAAATCTCTGCAAAAGGCAACTTAATTAAAAATATAATCAATCAATGGTTCATGTATACAATTCAAACACTTTACCTTAAAACATTGGCTTAATATATGATCGAAAATATACAGCACAGTGATGGGTTCCCGTACATATTTACTCTAATGAATGAATAAGTAATAGCTTACGTTCCAGGCTTCAGATCGGACACAACGCTCGGTCGGATGCAGACGGGGGGAACAGGAAGCCGAGTCAGGACCAGATCTTCTGGTCTGGAACGGAGACTGTTCATTCCTAGCAGTGGAACATCGTCTTCAGGAATGCGACTTAAAAGTTTCAGCACCTTTAAAATGAAAGTTTCACAAATGATAAAACATTTCTTAGCCGCCTTCTGGCCAAGGATAAACATAGTGTGCGTCTACTACCATAAAGATACCGCTCACCCGTTTCCTACATGCGGCGGCAAACAATTCACCATAAATAGAATATTTAAAATTCATTCGCTTTCATAAACGTCAAATAAAATGACAAAAAACTCTCTCATAGCTAGTAGCAAAAACTTTACTTTAGCAAAAACTTTTGGATTCCTGCCTTGATAATCAGTTGAAAATGTTTAAGCAACCATAACCTAATATCAATAGTAATGGAGATAGGCAATATCAAGGTTGGCATTTTTTTTCAATATTTCTGACTTATTTTTTGCAAAAAGTTGAACTATCATTACAGTAACTTATAACGAGTCACCATAAGCGTATTATCAAGGAAGCCTCGAAATCTACAAGCACCCGATAAATATTAAAAGAGATGATGGTCTCAAATTAAAAACATCATGGTATCCGGCGCTTCAAAGTCAATCTCGTTGCAGATTCCACAGAGATAGTGATCAGACAATAGATGAAACATAACGCAACACAAGACAACACATGACACCGATATGGTATTGCCACGTAACACATAAACACCAAGCTTTCGATACGGTATTGCAAACCAATACTTAACCACAGCACCAACACTCACAACAACACATCAGCCCTGATGATGGACCCCGCAACGGGATCCGAAACGTCGGCCAAAAAGGTTGTAAAAACACGGCATAGTACCCTAGAAGACACAAACCATGAAAACCTAAGAACAATCTTAGTATTCTTTTTTTCAATTGATTCAGCAACATTGTAGATTGACATTTAAAAAAATATTGATTGTATTATTTGTATAAATCTACTTATATTATTTGATTAATTACACCTACATGTTTCAGAAATACCTTAGATTTATACCGACTGTAGATTTATACAAATAATACAATCAATATTTTTATATTCTTAGTAACTTATATTGATTATGAAAAATTCATTCGCTTCAATGCAACTCACATAAAATGATAAAAACCTTGCAAAAACTGAAAAGATAATTTTTTTACGAAAAAGACTCTCCTGAAATTGTTGCTAATAGCTACGAGACACCCTGTATATTCTTTTCTATATAATAACATAGTCAGCTTACATGTAAAGGATTCATGTCGATCAGTAGAGCGCTGTTGAGCATGGTGGCCAGTTCTCTGTTGGACTCTTTCGCCTCGTGTAATTCGCTGAGGACATTGATAACCAAAGGGTCGGTCGCCTTCTTACCCCTGTACTTGTCGTGGATGATTTTCAAGATACCAGCCGGACTTTTCTTCACCATGCCATTGATCTCGTTACAATGCGGACATTTTGTAGATTTCTTTGCTTTTTTCAAAATTTGAACACGCATCGCCTTTCTGGTGAGATATGACAAATTTGGATTCAGAAGACGCTTTCTGAACACACTTTTTTCTTGTTCTGATATCAGCACTCGAGCACATTCCTAAAAATGTGATTAAATTTTTACTACATGTTATAATATGAATATATTCATAGTATAATGTATAGGTTTCCCAAAAAAAATGTATACACTGTTCAACGGATCATAACTTTCTAATTGATTTTTCTTTCTTTTCAGGTTTAATTAATTGGAAATAATGGGTGGACCAAGAATTACTTTTGAAAAAAGAAAAATTATTTTAAAATGCTACTGGAAGTATTAAAATGTAGCAGAAATACAAAGACAACATCGCAGGAAGTTTAAGGCAAATCCACCCGGAGACTTGCAATAAATCGGATATATGATAAGTTTGAAACAAACTGAAACTGTTCAGTACGTTCTGTCCGGAAAACAAGGAATATCAACGAGCTTCACCAGCCAAGAAAAGTTATTGCAAAACATCCAAAAAATCTGTAAGACAAACGTCGTGAGATTCACATCAACAAATCAAGTGTCCATTGCATTTTAAGCCATTGTAAATGGAAAAGTTACCTTCCAACAATGGTACATGCTATCAATGAGGATGATCCGTACCGAAGAAAACAATTTTGTAAATAGTATTTGGAAAAATGTGAACAGGATTCACAGTTTTCGGGGAAGATTATTTAGAGCAATAAAGCCACATTTAAATTAATTGGCGCAATTAATTGACAGCTGGAAATCTACAAGAATGAAAAGCTGCAATTGAGCAAGAACGTGTCGCAACACCAAATGAAATGATTGTTGAAGTTTGTGAATCAATTAGTCCGCCGTTATCAGCCATGTTTTAATCAGAATGGTAATAATTTTGAACATCTGCAGTAGAATGAAAAGTTTTATAACATTTTATGTATATTCTTTTGCGAATTAAATTACATGTGAATAAAAACTGGAGTTGTGACCATTCAAACTGTGCATATATTTTTGAGTCACCCTGTATTTATCACACGATAACTGGACAGAAAAGTTCTAGCTCATATTACATTTTGCAATATGAGCTAGAAACAATGACAAACCAAAACAATAACACATTTTTAAAGACTGAATAATATTTAATAATAAAAAAATATATATTCTAACCTTGCAAATACTTTGAAGAATGTTTATGATGGCTCTAAAATATCCAACATGAAAAACGGGAAGAGCCAATTCCAGGTAGCCATAGTGCCCAATGCATTCCCGGAGTCCTTTCCCGCATGTCTGACAATTGGCATCCTTTTGATTTGTCCCCTAGTGGAAATTGTAAAAAATATAAATTAGTGTGCTTACAACTACAAAGATTTTCATAGCCTAACACTGCTTGATGTTTCAAGAAATGTTAAAATACTACTCACTACTTTAATAAAATAATATAAATAATTCATTTTTAAAGAAGAGCTGGTAAGTCTAAGAAGAAGGTAATCTGTAAATAACCAGGTAATATTGACAGGCATAGAGTACGAAAGATACGGGCCATTTGCATCAACTTGGTTTATAGTAATCTATCGTTTAAACTCTACATTTTTGAAGATATATTATAGATGTCTCATAGAGACAAAATTATATTTTTTTATGGGAAAGTAGGTATGGAAGTCTTTTTTAGGTGTTCATAGGGCTTACGATCTATCGTACGGCTGGCTTAAGTGATCACTGTACACAATGTAACTTTCACCATTTCCACCCATGATAGAATACAACAAAGATAGTGATAGTGAGACAGAACTGCAGAAAAAACGTGCGCATCATGATCACATACACACACATACGTTTCATCATATTTTCTCAGAGATTTGTCAGTAAAAATCAGCATAGTGTAGATCAGTTGGGTCATTCCATGCGGCTTCCAGTACAAGACTCAAACTTGTTCACTCGCAATTAACTAAGAACGAGTTTAAAACTACAGGTACATTGACTCGTAATGAAATCTATTTTACATTTATCTATTATTACAAAAATCTTATTATTATTAAAAAATTCATTTAAATACTCTTTTGATGGGCTCCTTCTGAGCACCAACTTGGAATTAAAAGATCTTGGTGTACCTCTTGATTGCAAACTCTTACTAGACAAGCATATTGATATTATGGTCGCCAAATTCTCTCGAATGCTAGGCTTCGTTCTTCGCGCATGTAAACAGTTCCAAGGAATAAATACTATGAAGATCCTTTTCTTTCCTTTGTTAGGAGTATCCTTGAGAACGCATCTCAGGTCTGGAACCCCAGTTATCAAGTTCATATAAACAAAATCGAAAGTGTTCAGAACAGATTCATAAAATACCTCGACTTTCATTCCCATCGTACTCACATTAGTAATGTAGATTCCACGACCTTCTTTAACATCACATCCCCGGTCAATCGCAGAAATACTGCGGATGTTATATTTCTTCATAAACTAGCTACCTCTAAGATTGACTGCCCAGCATTGCTGCAGCGCATCTCCCTGAGAGTACCTGGACGATCCACTAGATCGGTCGAGACCGTGAGCCTTTCACCAACTCTCAACAAAACTCTTTTATATATCACTCATTTGTGATTTATTCAGCAACTTGGATCTCTTCAATTATCAATCTATGAATTTAAAACTCTTGGATATTCACCTCAGTCATAAAAACTTTTTTTTTTCTCTTTTTTTAATCCATCTTCTTTCTTTTGTCCAGACTTCATATATGCAATTTTTATCTTGTATCTTCCTTTAATTCATCCTTTTTCTTTTGTCCAGACTTTGTATATGTATATGCAGATGTATTTATCAGATATCTTTATGCTATACATCTTTTGCACTTCTTTTTCTTCTTATCTCTTTCTCTTTTGACTAAGTAGATCTGTCCTTTCCTATACAATTCTGATTCCCCTTTTACCTTTAATTCTTTGAATTTCATAGTTTGTTCGTAACTTAAAAATTTAACTTTTTTTTTCGTATATTAGTTATTGTTGCTATATGTTAATATATAACATGTTAACTCTGTGGAAACTTGTAAGATGGTCTCTATACTATGTAATAATCATGTGTAATCTGATTTTTATACGTACTGTTAGTTTCCCATGAATAAATGAAAAAAAAAAAAATTCTAATATATCAAATATCTTAAATGTATTATTATAAAGACTCATAACATTTATGACAATAACACACTGTATATACAAACCATTCGTCGGTCCAAGACTCCGTGCATCGCGGGAGTTCGTTGACCATCTTGAGCGTAAAGATTCTTCGTTACTACATGAAGATGGGCCTGCTGTTGTATGTTCGCTGCACTATCAACCCCGAAGGTTACATGGGATCTGTACGCATTAAAATAAAGTTCTTAATAAAATACATAGCATTTCAAAGAAAACTAACCTTACTTGTCAACAAGTAAACAAATAGAGTACACATCACTTACATTTTTCTCGCCACGTCTGTTTCTCGATACTGTTCCTTGGGCATTTTGAAATTACTTCCAACACCTTAAATAAAAACTATAAAACAAAATAATACTGTTTTCTGGAAAAAATATTATTTTGATCCGCATGTCAAATCGCATCAGATGTTCCAGGATGACATTATCGGCCATAGAATAAAGACTTATCGGCTAGCCGCTAGTCGCGGCAAATCTTGATATATCCATAGAAAAATTGAAATTAAAGATAATTATTTCATAAAACGGTTTCCAGGGCTGTGAAAAATAATGCACATCAATTACCTATAGTGGCCTCAAACTAGCCATAGGGCTTACAGTTCGTTCGAGCAGAATGGCTGTCCCTTTCTGACCTGAGCTCACTGTGTATCTTAGTAAGTAATTACGTATATGCTTTAGTTTTCAAGCACATAAAGTATACAATGCGAAGATGTATGAATGTGGATGAGGCGAGAGTTATATGTCAGGACAGAAGAGTATGGCGCTCTATCCTCTCTGATTATCTTCACGGGGAAACGGCTTGATGGTGAGTAAGTAAGTAAGTAACTAACTAACTAACCATCACGCTGTTTCCCCCGCAGGGGTAGGCAGAGGGGATTGAACGCCTCACACTTCTATCCTGGTACACCACTTTTGCTTCGGCCACATTCATACATCTTCTCGTACAAGTTATACGGTTGTTGCGGCTTTTAACAGGGCCATCTTCAAGTACATGTAGTATCTGATCATGCCAGGTCTTTCGCGGACGTGAACCTTTCTTAACCATCCTTTCCTCGTTCATACGTTCCACATGACCAAACCATCTCAGCACTCCTTTCTTTATTCTATCTACCACACTACAGCTAGAATTGTATTCACGTCTAATTTGTTCATTCCTCACTCTATCGACCAAAGATTTTCCACACAAGCGTCTTAGTGACCACATTTCCACCGCATTCAGTCTACTTTCATTCCTCTTTTGCCAATTCCAGGGTTCACTTCCATACATCAGGGTTGGCACTAGCACGCCATTATATACTGCTAGTCTTGCTTCTTCTGACAGATTATTATTGGCCATAATTGCATTTATAGCACCATTAACTTTGTTTCCCGCAGTTACTCTCCTTTCGATATCATTCTCAGCCTTGCCGTCTCTAATAAACATACTTCCCAAATACACAAACTCGTTTACTTGTTCTAAGCAGTCGTTGTTTACAATTACATCGCACTTAGTCACTTTTTCGTCTCTCTCGAATACCATCACTTTCGATTTGCTGACATTCATCAGAAGTTCACTCTGCATGCACACATCGGACATCCTGGATACCAGGCACTGCAGATTAGCTTCACTGTTAGCCACTAATACTGCATCGTCTGCGTATGTGGCAGGATGTGGTGAGTCCGTCTATTTTTGCTCCTACTTCTAGTTCCTTCAGTTCTTTCATAGAATTGTCCAATTGATGATTGAAAAGCTGCGGTGACATTACGCATCCCTTTTTGACACCTTTTGTAATGTCAAAGCATGATGTGCATGAACTCATTAATTCTTGTGCAAGGACTACTTCCTTCATGCAGGAGTGCGATTGCCTGTATGAGTTTATTCTTCACCCCGTATTCAGACAAAACTCTCCATAAATTTCGTCTTACTGTCATACGCTTTTAGGAGATCCACAAAGGCAGAAAAAAAGTTTTTGGTTCTTTGCCCAAAACTTTTCCGTCATCTGGCGCAGTGAGAAAATCTGGTCTATGAATCCTCTTCTACTCATGAAGGCTCCTTGTATATACCATACTTTTTCTTTCGTTTTCAATCTCACTCTTTCTATTAAAATTCTCGCATGCAGTTTTCCAACAGAACTCAATAGGCTAATGGCCCGAAAGCTCGTGCAGTTCATTCGCGACCCTTTTCCTTTGTATAGAGGCATGATAATAGCTCTTTTCCAATCCTTTGGAGTATAGCTGCCCTCTATAAACATTGATTGAAGAGTCTACGAAGCTACGTAAGTATTACTGGACCACCATCCTTAATGTATTAGGCAGCATCATTATTATAACCCACAGCCTTGCCATTTTTCAGTGCTTCAGTGCCCTTTTGATTTCTTCCACAGTTATCTCATTCACACTGTCATCACCATTCATAAATCCATTGAATGCCTCAAAGGAATCCTCACTCACATCTTTCTCACTCACTCACATCACATTGCTCTCATACATTTCTTCAAAAAATTCCTTCCATCTATCTTTTATTTCGTTTTCATTCCTAAGCATCTTTCCAAAGAAACCCACCCCTAGTCAAAAATAACACGATAATTAATTAATTAAACAACTATTTTTTTCAATAAGGTACAAAAAATGTATAGAATCACTAATATAATGTTTTGAATATAAATTATAAAAGCAATGATTTTGTTTAAAATTGTTGTAAATAGCTTTAGCTTTTAATCAATCCGTTTATCACAGGATAGGCAGAGAGGATAGAGCGTTTTTCTATTCTGACACAACTCTCGCCTTATCCACATTCATATATCTTCACAAGCAAGCTCGCCGATTATATTTAAATATTTAAATGATATCTGTATATTTGTTCACACATGCCCCAGTTCTATTTAACCACTTGCCCGTTATCATGTCTTCAAATTTACAGTGGATAGTTCACCATCTGTTTGGGTTGTTTTACTGTTCGTTCTCTTATGTTTCTCGCGGAGCGCGCCGTTTTTGGCTTGTCAACCGAAAGCCGCGCTAATTTTATTGAATTACATTTGTTGTTTGCGACTAATATTTTTCAAATATGGATTGTTTATAAGTAACGTGGTCCATACTTTTATATGTTGTCACCGATGTTTGATAAAATTATCGCCGATTTTGAGTAATATTGTTGTTTTACTGCTTTGCGTTCTTAGACCTTTCAACATGCCTTTATTGAAGAGAAAAGCCTTTGAGAAGTCGTCAGGGTCCGAGTTTCTCAGGGACGATGAGGAAGTGTTCCATTGTGAGATTACCGATGAAATATTTTCAGATTATGAGTAAGTGTTGTTTATATCGCCTCAGCATTATGAAATATTTTGATGCGGTTGTAACCGTCGTAAATTTTACTAACCCTCATTATCGTGCCGTTTACGCAATTGTCCATGCGTAACCCAAATTTCGGCTCGGCGTAGATGACACATTTAGCGATTTTCTTAAACTTATTTGTTTTTTCTTTGAATAACTACATATTTGCGAGATGTTTATTGGATTTTTATGCATTTTAAAGGGAATACTGCGAGCGAATCATTCTTGTCAATTCGATGGTTTGGTCGTGTGAAATGACAGGAAAGCCGAATCTTACCTATACAGAAGCTTTAGAAAGTGAGAAAAATGCCAGAAAATCCCTTCGTGATTTTCCCATGGAACTCCGTGTCCCAATCTTATATCTGGCGTCCAGAACCAAGCGCTGCACATTTGCCGAGATGCTGGACGATGTATTCAATTTTGTGAGAGACAGATATTTCGTGGGTGAGTCTGTCGAAGCCTGTCTAGAGGGCGACACCTGGTTGGAGGGGCAGATCTTATCAGTGACAGCCCCCAAACAAATGCCCCCAGACACAAACGGGTAAATGACACACTTAATTTATCAATCTTATGAAACACATACCGTATTACATTGATTATAAGATGCACCCTTATTTTTCTAAGCAACAAGAATAAATACTTTATTATAAAAATATAAAATAAACTGTACTCCTAAAATGAATTGCACATTTGTGCATTTTTATCATAATTCCTCCAATGACGAATATTTGTGTCACTAATATCAAATTTATGGCCTGCAGCTCGATTTCCATGCTCTTCAGCACATAATGAGTTTTCCTTAAAATGCAGCATCGTAGTGAATTCTTTTTGAGGATATTTAAGAAAAATACAGGCACAGTTTTATTAAAAAATGATCTTATAATCAGTGTAATGTGGTAACATAGACTGATTAATTTTTATTAAACTATTAATGACACAAAACACTTGAAAATCATGTAGCATAGGGATGGTGAACCTTTTACTTTTTTTTTTATATGTATATAAGGACATGTATGAAAAATCTATATACAAAGAGCAATGAATGAACAAAATTAGACAACAATATAGATTTGTTTATTTATTAAGTAATAAATAAGATAAAGCCTTTAAAAGTACATAATAATAAAAGTAAAAAATAGTTTCACAGAAAAATAAGTAAAAGGAATGAAAACATTGGTAAGTAAATAGAATATATGAGGGGTATAAAAGCAAAGGTAGCAATATCCCACTGAGGGGTTTCTGAGATTGTAGTGTATACATTCAAGTTCTAGCAATTACTCCTGTTTATTACAACAATATGTTTTGCTGCCGACCGAGCGTACTAGAGCTTGTCTATCCAAAGCAGAACCCGAAAATTGAAGAGCCCGGTGCGCCCGAGTGTCCTTGGTTTTATGCGCTCGCCTCCCCCACCACTCCTGCGCCTCGGGTGGTGAGCACACAAAAAACTACAGAGATAAATACAAAAAACCTGTCACCATTCCAGGAAATTTCTCTGGAGTTTATGAAACCTACATCTTATTAAAAATAAGTTTTTAAAAACAATTTCCACCTCAGTTTTCCTTTTATGTACTTATTATAGAGCTATATTTCCTATAAAATCTCAAATTCAGTGCATTCTAAATTAGTAGTCTTCAGTGGCTGCATTCCAAACATTTTTAAATTTTTTGAATATTGCTGCCTTTTCTTATACCTCATATGGTAACAGAATAAAACAGTGGAAAATTTTAAATTACATAGAAGAATACAATAAGTAGACAAAAAGTTCAGGAAAAATCAAGTTTGTAGTTTGTGCAAACAAAATCTGTCACTGGATACATTGCAATAAATTTAGGAAAAAGATAAATGTAAGTAGAAAAAAGCTCTCAGAACAATTACAAATCAAGTTAAAATAAAAAAAAGTAACCCATATAAAAGCCAATTTTTTATTATACTCCCTTTCTCATTTACTAGTGGAAATTGGTTTGGCGCTTAACCTACGCGTTGGGCTTCGGTCGAGCGACGCTACGGAAGGGAGTAATAAAAAATTGCCAAAAATCCAAAATTATACTATAATCAGGTTCCGTGTCTACCAGACACGTTGAAATATTTTCACACAACTTAGTAAGTTGTATGAAAAAACCATTAAAAATTTTAATAATTTTTTTCTAACGAAAATTTGATAGATCTTCTTGATCGTCGCCACGAGTCTGCTTGCAAAGTTTCAGCTCGATTGGATCACGGGAAAAGGGTTAAAAATCGATCCAAAGTTTTTTCGTCAAGCAAGCAGACGCCACGAGTTAATAAGTAACCCATAAAAATCAAGTTTTTACAATACTCTCTTTCTCATTTTCGGGTTTCGTGTCTACCATATGCGTCGGAATCTCCATACAACTTATTGAATTGTATGAAAAAACCATTAAAAATTTGAAAAATCCAAAATTATACTATAATTATTGTTTTTTTTAACGAAAATTTGATAGAACTTCTTGATCGTCGCCACGAGTCTACTTGAAAAGTTTCAGCTCGATTGGATCACGGGAAAAGGGTTAAAAATCGATCCAAAGTTTTTTCGTCAAGCAAACAAGCAGACGCCACGAGTTAAAAGAAAGGAAGTAAAAAATAAGTTACGCTGCTTTTCAGTGCTACAAAGGCCCTTAGACTGTTTGTACAATAGTATATAAAATTAAGAAACTGCCACTGAGATGGTTTGGGCATTTGGAATTTATGAGTGAGAAGAAGGTATAGGAGGCAAGGAACAGGGAGTCGAAATCTGACGTGATAAATTAGACATTGAAGGATGCCCCTGTTAGAAACTTTGACAAAGGATGCTTGAAAGCAAATGAGGCAAGGATGATGCCAGGACAGAAGAGTGGCGTTCTACCCTCTATCCCCTAGGATAAATGATTTTATAGTACATTAATCAGGAGTATGAGTCTAAATTGGAGGACAGCTGGGAGAATTATAAAAATAACTAGTTGTGCCTTATATACCTTCATTTGTTATGATACAAGTCAAATAAAAATGTTTAATAATTTTATTTGTGTCATATTAAAGTGAATGAATTTTCAATATTCAATATATTACTTTAATAATGTATTCTGTAAAATATGTTGTTTTACAGAAGATAGTCAGAAATATTTATTAAAAAATGCAATCTTTTAAGTAGCTTAACTATTGATATTGCGACGTTGTTACTTGAACATTTTCAACTCGTAATTTAGGCAGGAATCTACCTAAAATAAAGTATAGTGGACTAGGTCTGTTACACTTGTATATTTGTATTATTAATTATGTTTTTCATATTGTTGCCTTCGCAATATTGTGCATTTTTGCATAATTAATAGTTTTGCCAAGACGTATGACAAATAATACATTGTTCTGTTAGATAAATTCCGTCAATTCTTTAGTTTTTATATGCGAAAATTTGTTAAAGATTTGATATTTATTTTCAAATTCTTGCCATGTCGCTTGCCAGTAATATTTTCCCTGGGTTTTCCATCCCTGCTGTATAACAATTCAGTGCTCATTTTTTGAATAGCACTGTTTCTCTTCAAAATTCAGTAAATAATTATTTTTCAAAAGTTAAAATATATTATGGTCTGTAATATTTATTAGTTCTTATTTGCAAACATAAAGGAGGTGGATTACACAAATTTCAAAAAAATGAAAATGTTACAAAGAAGTCGATAACAATTATATGCTGAATTTCTTCTTCAGCTTTCATCTCTCCAATGCAAGATAGAGGCCTCTTCCATACTTCCTTGTTATTTACTAGTTGTAGCCATTTCTTCCCCCCATCTCTGTTGAGATCTTCTGATGCCTCTTATTTTCCCAAGGTCTCTATTTCAGAACTCTAGGAAATCTTGTAGCATCTTGCCTTGCAACATGCCCTGCCCATTGCCATTTTAGCGTCGCTACACGATTCATGATATCCACTACTCTAGTTCTGCGCCTAATTTCATAATTTCTAATTCTATCTCTTAGGCTTACGCCAAGCACGGATCTCTCCATGGATCGTTGTGTGCATTTGAGCTTTTCTACACTTTTCTTTGTAAGGGTCATCGTCTCCACTCCATACGTCATCACTGGCAGTATGCACGATTCATATTTATCTATCTGTTTACAAATTAATTACATAATTATTTTTATAATCATCAACACATCTTTACAATGAACATTCTTTATTTTTATAATCATCAACACATCTTTACGATGAACATTCTTTATTTTTTATCTAATCTAGATTCTGGGTGCACTTTAATACTTTTATGCCCCTTGAGAACTAATTTCTTTTTTATGAATGCATGCGTTAAACACATATCTATCATTAATAGAATTCAAAATATTTTATACTAGGTATATTTGAATCGTAATATGTTGAAATGTACTGCATATGAGGAAGTAAATCTATTGAAAAAAGATATTGCACATATTATTATGATTTTTTTAAATAGCCCAAGTTTGAGTTTCAAGCAATAAATGCGTTTAAATAAGTAATCAGCAACTTTAAAAGTAATTGCACAATTAATTGTAAACTCGTAATATAGCTTGTAATAATTTTTAGAAATTTTCTTGCGTAACTTTGTGAAAGAACATTTTAAATTACACATTTTTATATTAAAAAAATGATACCAATAACACTACTGTAATGGTATCTACGCTCATCTCCCGAAACAGGAAATAAACAAATTACAATCTGTATTTAATGCCGCCGCAAGACTCATTACCGGCGTTTCAAAGTTTGCGCACATCTCAAACCATCTTCAAAACCTTCACTGGCTTAGATGTCCAGAGAGGATTGAATATAAGCTTTGCCTTACAATATTTAAGGCTATTCACAACATGGCCCCTCAATACATAACCGACTTCTGCATTCCATTCTCCGCAAATAATAGACAACTAACACTTCGCTCAGCATCAACATCTAATACAAATAGGTTAGCTGAAGTAAATCGCGTCCACAAAACTAATTTCGGTGATCGTGCTTTCGCGGTGGCTGGACCAAAGTTATGGAACAAACTACCTAATAAACTGAGACAGACAGCTTACCACAGTTCAAAAAACAACTTAAGACGCATTTATTTAGACAATCCTATAAAAACCTATAGAATCTGACCACAACAACGCTAGCTAATGTTTTCCACTCATATTGTGCACTCCGCGAAAACACATAATTCTTTCAGGGACTCACAAACTATTATAGTACTCAATTTTAATTCCACTTCTTGTATGCCACCTAGTGAATAAGTAATAGTAAATAAGTTTTTTCTTTTCTAGCAGTAAGTTGTCTTGTAAGATAATAATTTCTCTGTGTATAGCGCCCTTGAGGTGAGTATTTCGCGAAAACGGCGCTATACAAATTATCCAATTATTATTATTATTATCACTACTATTTGTTATTTATAACAATTACAGCGTTTTCAATTGTGACGCATCATCTTCATTAATGTTAATACTAAATTTAAGACTAAAGGACGAAGTGAGGAATGGGGGGAGATTAGAGTTGGGTGGGTGTAGGGGCGTGGTCAGTAAGCATACTAGTACGTCCCCTCTTCTTTTGCATTTGAATATAATTTAGCTTGTAGTAGGTTGCACCTTGGTCATTTATTAAATAATATTTGTGGTGCAACTTGTATTTGGTATGAGTCATCCCTGTGTATCATAGCTCAAGATTATGTGATAAGTTATTTGTAACCAGATTCTTAAACTGTTTATCAATGTTCCTATTATTTAATCTGACACACCATTTATTAAATTTATTTTTAAGCTAAATTTATTTGTAAAAATTATCAATGACAAATTATGATGTAATATTTTTGTTATTTCTAAGGGGAATGAATCGGCTAAATTGAAGAATATGGTGGTTAACTCCAATTTTTTCAAAGTTTTTTAGGGCTAGTATCCCCGGTATTTAAAAATGAAATGAAATTGATTAGGTTGCAAGTGTTTTTTTTTTTCCATTAATTTTGATATTTGCAACGTTTTATCCTTGGATAACACTCGTTTGCGCAGACCATAGATAAAAGAGAAATATAATGAATACAGTAATTTTTTATTTTTGTAATTGTATTTTATTTTAATACTATTGAGATTATATTGGCGATTATGGTATTATAACCAAATTTTCGCAAAAGCCATGTATTTTTTGGTTAGGTTCGGTTAAATAAGATGAGGTACCATTGGTTATTTCACAATCTCTAGCTTTTATTTTATCTCTTGTCTATGGTTTGCGCCTGATCCTTAGATAAAGTGATTCAAGTATCAGAATGTATGGTGAAAATTTTAAGTGTAATGACATTTTTAATATTTGCGACCTAAACAATTTGAGTTAATTTATGAAGTCCGGGGATACTGCCCTTGAAAAATTTAAAGTTACCTGCCATATTCTTTACAACCTTTTTTTCTTTTTCAAAACTTTCCCGAAACTTAAAACTTTGCAGTAAACATGCTTTTTGTAAATATCCAAGAAGTTACTGTATTCCCCAATTATACCAAAAATTTCTTCAATGTCATTCTGACTGGTTGTGTCCCCTTTCCTGTCATTGAAAAATAGCTAACGTATATCCAAATATATTATATGTTATTAAATTGGATTTAATCTTTCAGATCACCAAGTAAGCCGTCATCGCTGTACTGCTACGAGGTGGAACAGTTTGATGATGAGTTGGATGGGAATGCACTGGGCCGCGTGGCCATTGTCCCCCATGACAGGGTAAGGAGAAGTCGTGGGGTTTTCACGAGGGACAAGAATAAGCTTTATCTCAAACAGTTTGTGGAGCAAGGGCCCGGCGGTGTAATCAAAATTAAAGTATGTTATATTGATTTTAATACGTGTCTACTTATTTATTAAACAATCAAAAATGTCCTTCTATGTCATGCATAGGAAATTTTGAAATCGATATATAATTTACTTTTACTTGCTCGCGCCTCACCCCGCCGTTCGTCGAGACATTCGACGAGACATTAATGAACATGAACTATCGTTCACACATTCGCGAGATCATATCACAGGAACTGTCAATGTCTTTCACATTCATTCTAGGATCGATTTTAAACACTAAACTGTTAACGTAGAAAGACAACAGTAAATCAATGCTATAAAATAAATGTAATTTATGAGTAATCAGCGGGACTAAAACATATTTTTTGTTTCCTCAGGATAACACAATGGAAAAATACAACATATCCAAAGTGAAGTTTGATCAAATATTTACCGGTCCTCCGCCCGAGTTCGCTTCGTCCAAGAAGTTTGACAAGGTGACCATGAATTCGGCGAACAAAGGAAAGCAGTTGCCAAATGGTCAGAAGAAGCAGAGTCCGCACAATAAGCCACGTCAGGAATCCATTGCCAAGTACATGACTAAAGTAGATAAGTTTGAAGGTAAGGAAAATGTGGCATCAACTTATACATATCGTCCCTTTAGAGGTAAAACTCACTAAGTGACATTGGAGTAGTTTTGAGAAAATGACGATTAAACATTCGACATGTGATATTAAAATTATGAAAAATGTTCAAATTATGAGTTTTTCCACTAAATAACTATAAATAAACATGGAATATTCACTTACTGATTTTTTACCTGGAATAGAGATAGAAAAAATATGAATGTTGGTTATTCATAACTTATTTTGGCCAATATTGCGGTTAGTGAGTTTTACCTCCAAAGGGGCGATATTATCACTAGTGGAGGAACTAAAGAAAAGTGAATTTTAAAATTCTGATTGAGATGCACAAAGTGTTCTGGACTCATCGCCCATCTTACAAAGCATCTTTGATTTATATTTCGCGCAGTCTAATGCCTTCTTGTGATCGACGAAACAAAACATTGATTGATGATTAAAACTCACTGGCTTCTTCCTCGAGTTGACGCATATTACTCTTTGCTTTTTATAAAGCCAGCCCGTTCTTGAAGTATCCACTGACTTATGAAGTGCTTCAGAAGTTTACTGAAGATTTGTAAAACTATTTTATATTGACCCATATCCACACAGGAGATTTTAAGGCGGTACATTCACTACAAATGCATATTTCGGCGTTTTTTACGAAAATATGGGTTTTTATTATTAATTTATATCAGAATTTATATGATAGATTGCATTTTTTTTAGGGTAATAACTTAGATAGAACCTTTGTTCTTATATAAAAGTAATAAACAGAACATTATTTACAATAATTAAGAAAATATAGGCATTAATCCACAGGCCGCGGCAAAAAAAACGTTTTTATTGTTCTACGGCGAAGAGACGTGTGTTAAATATTTGTATGTAAGCATATGTTTTTTTATACGTATAAAGTTTACTTAATTATCTAGAATCCGTACGTAGGAAATTAAGAAATATTTTATATTTATAAAGTTATAATGTTTCAAACATGCAGTAATTTTGATGATTTTCAAATTTTGTTTAATCATATAAAAATATGATTTCAAAGGATATATTGTATCTATATTCGCACTTTGAGTCTTCATTCACTATTAAAAAGCTACATTTTTATTAAAAACATGTTAATTATTATTTTAAAATAAATATTCTAAAGTATGAAAAACGACATCCTCATACGTCAAATGCCGTTCATATGCCGTCTGGCCACGGCAGAGGTCAGACATGTTTATGTGGCCGATTATTCCTCGTCATTTATTTCACTATTAATCGTACTTCTACGCCAAATTTGACATTTATATGAATTATTATTATATAATACGCTCAATTTGACATTTATATGAATTATTATTATATTGTAACGAGCTGTTCGTTGACATTTGACAGTTCCATAGAAAAGTGTTACATGCGCAGAACGGCAGGCCGGTATGCCCAGTGGTTGAAATAAGAACTAACATGATTTATAAATAGCGAAGAAATGGAAGGGTTCTTACCCGAGTAGAAAAACAAAAGAGAGCTGTTCTTTTGTGTTTGAATAAAAAATAGGAGTATTGCGTTGCGAGCGATTGTAAAATGTGAGAGATAATGTACAAGCGATAATAAAAGATTTATTTTACGAGTTGTGCCATTTCATTTTTCGAGCGAGCCACGCCACGTAACAACTGGCGTCAGAAGCGGGATTCGGGAGATTTTTATGAAATCAACGTGAAGATCGTGGCACAGGAAGAAATGGCAACCATGGAGGAATTTTCGGATGCGGAATGCGATATGATAATAAAGATGCTGGAAGAACTGGAGCGGAAACGCCAAGAAGACAAGGAAGAACAGGAGCGGAAACGCCAAGAAGACAAGCGGAAACGAAGGACAAAGAGGAACAGCAGCAAAAATTGGGAATGTTGTTGGACGTCAAATTAGGAAGCATCAAGGAGCTTAGGGAAAGTGTTGACAAGCAACAAAAAGAATTGCAGATCACTAAACTGGATGTCAATAATCTTCAAGAAGATATCAAGGATCTTCGACAAGACGTAAAACGTGACGCTGAAAAGACACAACATGAAATCGAGAAACTTCGGGATGAAATAAGAAATTGCCAGAAGGTTCAAGTAGAGAATGCTACGGGGTCGACAGGAAAAAAGCCTTCTACATTCGACGAACGATGTTTACAGGATAGCAACCACAGGTAGTACGAAACGGCGGCGCCCTCAAACATTAGGTATGACCAAGGAAATGGGACAACACCTGCAGAAATGATCTTCGTCGATAGTGAGAGGCTGATGGAAAATGTGGCCGAGGACCAGGTGGCGATGGAAAATGCAGCCGAGGACCAGGTGACGATGGAAAATGCGTCTGAGGACCAGGTGACGATGGAAAATGTGGCCAAGGACCAGGTGGCGATAGAAAATGCAGCCGAGGACCAGGTGACGATGGAAAATGCGTCTGAGGACCAGGTGACGATGGAAAATGTGGCCAAGGACCAGGTGGCGATAGAAAATGCAGCTGAGGACCAGGTGGCGGTGGAAAATGTGGCCGAGGACCAGCTGACGACGGAAAATGCGGCTGAGGACCAGGTGACGATGGAAAATGTGGCCGAGGACCAGTTTGCGATGGACCTCAGCAATACTGTGTACGACGTCGAGCAGCACGAGTTCACTGAACTCAAGATACAGGAGGACATAGAGCCCTGGCCCTTGTGCGTAGTCACCGTGGAGGACAAGCCCATGGTGCAAGTAGGGTACAAAGGGGAGAACAAGAAACTCTCTCACGATGATATAAGTCCCATGGTGTTGGACGAAATGGAACAGACGACCGAAGCATACGTGGACCAGAGTGTGAAGGAAGCAGTTCTGGCTATGACAGATTACTTCAGTGACTCTCAGCGACAAGCTATCAGGAATGTGGTCAGGACAGTCAAGCTCAACGTGCTGCAGATCATCAATGAGCTCACTGTGGCGGCGCGGGCTTACGAGTTCAACACAAATTCAAAGGGCAAGCATAGCGTGCTCGTCTTTGACCCAGGTGGATGGAACTTCCAAGTATCGATCTGGAGTGCTAATCATTTTTGCTGAGGATTTAAAAAAAAAAGAAATGTTCGAGGAAGCAGAGAGGTTCCGTGCAACGAAGAAGCGAATTGAGGCACGCGATAAGCTGAAAAGAAAATGAATCAATGACGATTGAGATAGATGTGAGAACACGCGCTCGTGTATTGGAGTGTGGCAGCATGGGAATTTGGAGATCTCATGGGGACAACAATGATCCTGTTCGGGACGAACAGTATTGAGAGAGGGAGGCTGTGTAACGAGCTGTTCGTTGACATTTGACAGTTCCATAGAAAAGTGTCACATGCGCAGAACGGCAGGCCGGTATGCCCAGTGGTTGAAATAAGAACTAACATGATTAATAAATAGCGAAGAAATGGAAGGGTTCTTACCCGAGTAGAAAAACAAAAGAGAGCTGTTCTTTTGTGTTTGAATAAAAAATAGCAGTAGTATTGCGTTGCGAGCGATTGTAAAATGTGAGAGATAATGTACAAGCGATAATAAAAGATTTATTTTACGAGTTGTGCCATTTCATTTTTCGAGCGAGCCACGCCACGTAACAATATTATATTTTATATTATTGTATAGTAACAATATATGGATTTGGCATTAACATTATAAAGATTGTTCGTGATGATTACTAAATTGGTAAAACCTAAATAAAAAATATGTTGCCTCTAAGTGAGTTTTATAATAATTTAATATTTTACTGCAAAGATTTTGAGAGTAACGTAAAGTTAACTAGTAAAAATTCTATATTTAATCAGTTTAATACTCCACCTGTCGATGAGAAATTCTGTTACTCTCAAAAGTTATGTAGTAAAATACAAAATTATTATTTTACTTACGTAGAGGTAACAAGTTTATGTTTATCACCGCAATTTAATTGGTATTATTATGTTAAAGATTTTCTGTGTAACGCTGTGGAAATTCATTGTTTCTTTTTCATTGAAATCATTGAGTTGCTTCGTTGAACAAATGTAACAATGCATTTCCTAAAAGTTACACAGAAAATCTTCGAACAGTTAACGTAATATCAATTAAAATGGGTGATAATCACAAACCATGAATTCAAAACAAATTTATGACGATAGGTTGTCTCCCGAAAACGTAAGAGCATTAAATAATATATTAAATAAAATATCTAGTGGAATAAAATAGTGTTTTTTTTCTTCATAACATTTAACAACAATGTGTTTTAGGAGTACAGATTATTAATATAATTAATAAAAATGTACTTCGTTTTCTGAACATATACATGGAACGTTTCAGGGTCATTGGTCCTTTCGTTAGGATACAATGTATATTAACAAATTAAAAATCAAAAATTGAAATATAGACAGTAAAAATATACAAAAATAATATATCGGAAATGAATAATAATTAACTACTAGCATGAAAACAAATTTAAAAGATAACTATTTGTAAAAAGTAGCTAGTTATTTATTTCCTATATTTTGATTTTTGATTAGTTAATATACATTATATCCTGAAGAAGGGACTATTTATTGGCGCAGAAACATGTTGATATTTTCAATATATAAGTGGTGAAAACAAAGTACATTTTTATTAATTATATTTTTAATGTCAACATAAAATCATTTTGCTCTTTTTGAAGAAGTGCAGATTATCGTTGAAAAACGGGTAATGTCTTTTTTTATTTATTTTTTTAAAGATTTACAGAAAGGAAAATGAAGCAATTTTAATGCCACGAAAATAGACATTCGAAATATCTCCAGTGGAATACAAGATGTCACATGCACAGCTTCTCGGCTCAATCTGCCGCGTCCATCCTTTATTTATCATTTTCCTCGGAAGGTCTGGCAGACTTCAATTTTAGATAAAACTTTTTCTCCCTCGGACCTCTCTCCCCGGATCAGAGTAGGCAGGAGTGGTCCCGTAATAAAGAATGCTCGAACTGCGAAGCACCTTCCTGCGCTCCCTGTCATGTCTGATAGGGCGGTATTTATTCACCATGTCTGAAAATTGTACCTTTCACGGGCTGGTGCGCTTTCTTGACAATAATATAGAACTGATCAAATGAAACTGTTCAAAATAAAATTCGAAGAACCTTCATTATATACCGAGTAGGTACCGACTGCTAGGCTGATTTTTGTCCAACAATTTATAACATGTATTGATGATTGTTATTGAGTAATACATACATATGGATGATCGAGTATTAGTATTTCAAAATTTACAGAAAGAGTTTTAGCATCTTCTGAACTTATTGTCATATACTAAAATTCTTCAGTTAATTTATATATATAAAAATAAAGCACTTACTTGTCTAAGACCACTTTTGATTTTAAGAATAAAGTATGTATACACTACTAGTTTCGAGAACTACAGATGTTCTCATCTACAGGTGAGAATATTTTTTTATTTTTTTTATTTATTTATTTATCTTCATCTTGTTACATGACATAGGAGATGGAGCCGCTCATCTCACTAGGAAGAACCTGTGCCGAGATGAGCAGCTGAACAATATAGTGAGAACAAAAAATAATAAAAATATAAACTAACAAGCATTATAATAAAATAAAACATCTTAGGTAATAATAGAGGTGGGTGGATTCTGTGTGGGGGAGGGGTAGACAGAGGTAGAGCTTGATTTAAGGGAAACAAGGAGAGGAGGGGTGAGGAGTTTTTGAATATTATTATTAATTTAAGTTTTTAAAGATTAATATTGATTCTAAGTTAATGTTGATTGTTATGTTAATTTAATGTTATGCAATTTAAATATAAACTAGCTGTGCCCGCGCGACTTCGCACGCGTAGATTTTTAGTACACTGTTGGATCGTCATAGAACTTTCTCCTTCCAGAACTTTAAAGAAATTTATCGAATGCACAGGAACCTTCTAGACATACCGACACATTCCGCCACTCAGTTTAGAACCTTATAGAACTTTGGAGAATTTTCTAGAATCTTCTCCTTCCAGAACTTTCTAGAGCAGGTTTTTTCGGAACCTTCTAGACTCACCGACACAGTTGGCACACCTATTTTGAAACAATCTGAAGCATTTGCGGCCTTCCCATAACAAAACAATGCGCTAGAAAGCACATTTTCGTCACCCACTCCCACCCACGCACAGCCAACCCCACAAAACTCGCATATTTTCGATGTGACACCAAGGGCTATCCACCACCATAACCAACGGTGGGTGGTTGTGGAGAAAACTTGGCGGGTAGGGAAACACGAGTTTCTTTTTATATGTTTTTATATGTTTTTATATATTGATTGTCCGAACTTATTTCTGAATAATTTCTGTGCTTGAATCACATTTATTAAATTCACACATAAATATAGATGAGTAATGATCGGTTTTATTTGATTTCGATAATATTGTTTATTAAAGGATTTTTCACTTTATCTAATAATTTTAAGTTTAATGAATAATAAAATTTATCACTCAAACTAAAATTTCAAAAATTAGGTGAGTAAAAGCAATTTGAAATTTTAAACGAATTTCATTATTATTTTGTATTTTTCTCGAAACTCGAAATATCTCAATGTTCTTAGGTTTTCACGGCCACTCAGAATCTTCAAGTTTGTGTTTACTGGGGTATTATGCCGTGTTGTTACGACCTTTCGGGCCGACGTTTCGGATCCCATTGCAGGGTCCATCATCAGGGCTGATGTGTACGCATACACATCAGCCCTGATGATGGACCCTGCAATGGGATCCGAAACGTCGGCCCGAAAGGTCGTAACAACACGGCATAATACCCCAGTAAACACAAATTTGAAGATTCGAAATATCTCGAAAAAATTAAGCTGATTTTTTTTAAATTTTGTAAATTTATTAAAAATAATAATATCCTGGGTACTGTTTATATATTTTTAAACTAAAATTCATCATTTGTATATTATAAATTCTTGACCTTTCTTTAGGAAAAGAAAATATTTTCGAACTGCGCTCAATTGTACATAAAAATTCTGCATACTACATCATAGAAATTAATAGTTTATCGTTTTTTTTAGCAATTAAATTTGGATGAGCCGTGTATATTTCAATACTGCATAGGTAATGTTAAAATCTATTACGAATGCATGCAATTCGAAAATTTAAAAATCGAATCTGGTACCAACACTGATGTATGGAAGCGAAACCTAGAGCTGGCAGAAGAGGAACGAAAGTAGTTTGAATGTAGTGGAGATAAGATCCCTCAGACGTAGGTATGTGTGGCAAATCAATTTATGATAGAGTAAAGAATGCAGATATTAGGAACGAATGAAAAGCTGATCTTAGCATAATTAATATAATTAAAAATGGGTCCCTCAGATGGTTTGGGCATATTGAGCAAATGAATGAGGAAAGAATGGTAAGAAAGATATATAATGCAAATATTGATGGCGCCAGAAAGAGAGAGCGTTCGCGGAAGACATGGCATGACCAGATTAACCAGATACTGGAAGATGGTCCCGTTAGAAGGCGGCCTGCATGCGGCATCAACCGGCGAGCTTGCATGCGAAAATGTACGAATGTGGATGAGGCGAGAGTTGTATGTCAGGACAGAATAGTGTGGCGCTCTATCCTTTCTGCCTACCCCCACGGGGAATTGGCGTGATGGTAAGTCAGAGTAAATTACGAATGTATGTACCTACTTATTTTAAAATGAAGCAAACTCATTAACTCTTGCTAATTCATTACCTACCAGTATATCGCAGGTTGTTTTGCTTTCTTGATTCTCCATTACCGCCACTTTCAATACAACGTAATTATATCTGTAAACAGATCGGTAACAAATAATAATATAAATACATTTCCAACACACCCTGTCAACCTTATTAAAAGCCTTTATGATTGAGTTTTGGCGATTTATGCATTAATAACTTTACGATACTTAGAAGCCTGAAACTTTTGAGTTTCCCCTCATTGTTCATCTATTTCTGTTACATTTTTGGCCTTCATCGTCCAGAAGGCTCGAGGGATGTAAAAACTTTTGATTTGATTGTAAAAGTTATTTTGTACCGGAAGATCATTGTTTTGAAATTGTGCACTAGATGCTTTATAATTTTGAAATTTCTATTTGAAGTACTACTTGATTAGTTATAAAAATCATATCTAACCTTCACACGCGCTAATTTAAATTGGATTGCATTTTAATCTTTTAATGACATACCCGGAAATTATTCAGTCATCATTTATATTATTGTGCTATTTTCTTATTATAACACGTAAATAATAATTTTTTACATTAACGATGCTATCGTATAAGTTAACAGTCCATTTTATATACGAAAAGCAAAGTGTAAAACATCGAATATGTATATTTTAATATAATGATAAGAATGCTATGAACGAAAATATGCTGAAAAATAGTAAGAGAATACAATATAATATGTATTGTAATAGAATTGGAGTTAACATAAAATTCAAGGCTGCTGGAGGCAAATAATAACACTGGAAATTAATTACCGAATTAATAATTATTATTTAATGGACAACGTCATTTAACAGGAATTATTTTTTTTGTGTTATTTCGTAATGTATCACTCGTACCTGAAAACTTTATTATCGCTGGGTAATACTCTATTTATCACTTGTAGAACATTGAATTCTTGCACGTAGTATTTATCGTATTTATTTATTTCGCCGCTTAGGTAGGTACTCGCTCGATTATTTCGCTCGATATCTGTCACTTCGCAATTCATGACTGGGCACACCTGGTGATCGTCCGCGACTCACTCCGCACTGAACGATCTGGCAAAACAAGACTCTCCCGACGGCCTAGATCTGTGCTATTTATACCCAAATGCTGGATTATCGAACCTCCTAGAGTATTTTGGACTGTTTTAGGTGTTTTTAGATGCTTCCCGAATGCTGTGGATAGTCATAGATTTATGTAGACAGTTCTCGATATTTCTGTAATCTCGTTCCAGGTGACATATTACCAGAGATTTGAACAGTGCATAAATTATTTTTAACATATCTCGTTACAATATATTCATATATCTTACGTTTTACTTCTATTAATTAAATTTTTCAACAGTGCATTCATATGCGGATTCTTCGCGTGCTAACACAGATGGTTGCAAAAAATGTCCTTAGGTTTTCACGGCCGTTTAGAATCTTTTTTGTATAGTTTTCAGCCCTGATGATGGACCCTGCAATGGGATCCGAAACGTTGGCCAGAGAGGTCACATATACACGGCAGAATATCCCAGAAAACTGTACACAGCAGATGGTTGCACTTTCGATGAAGTGATTATGGCTGGTTCGTTCATTTTTTTAAAAGTATCACTTGATGGAAAACTGCATAGTTGATTTCGTACTCTTCTAGAGATATCGCAAAACTAACATGTTTTGCATAAAAAAGCGGAGCGAGTGCCGCGCAAGATTGTTGACGTTTGACAAGTTCGACATAGAAACGCGAAATTAGCAGCGATAAACCGTAGAGTAATATGACCAGCGCGTGTTTAACCGATTGACAGATATTCGGACAAAGTACTTACGTGTAAAATTGAACGGAAATTCTCGAAAGTAATCGAAGCGATAGAAACAGCGCAACTTGTGCGAATAAAAAATTTGAATAATGTGTGAAATTTTCAAGAAACATTTAGTAACTGTAAATTTATTAGATTTTATTCGTGTCCTGTGACTTTTTGTTAAATTAAAAATTAATTAATCAGGAGCTTCATTTGCCTCCCAAAGCCACGTCCCGTGTCATAAATACTTTGTTACTTAATTATAAATGTAGTTACTTGACATAAAACAAATGTATGCCAATAAGATTTATTGTACCTATTTTTCCTAGTTGCAGACTAGCAGGAACATTTTTGTAATGTATAAAATAACTTAATAATGCTGGCAAAGCTTTGAGACCTGTTTTCTGCTGTTCTGTCTTTTTCAACTGCGGGTTGGGTGTGTGTTGTTTATAAACGTATAACGTTTTCTTTGTCATACCGGACGCAATCATTCACGATAATTTCAAGAGAAGTCTTTTAACCTCACAAAGAAATTCAAATTATTTCTCTTCATTTCTTTGTATTATCGTATGGAATACAGTTATTATTACAAACGGTTTTTAAAAAGAATACAAAAAATCGTACAAATAAAAATACACTATCGAAAAAAGATGAATTAATATTTTATGTAAAGTGAAAATATTGTTGTGTTTAATATTCTAGAATAATAATTGATTATAAATTATGGCTCCATCTAACGACTTTTATTAAGAGTTAATTTTATGAAAAATGAATACCGGATAACCGGAGTAAAACATAAAATAAATAATATAGTTGACGTGAAATAGTAAACTGCTTATATTAACATATCCGCATCTGTCATACCGCAAATGCATATTTCGGCGTTCTTTTACGAAAATGAGTGTTTTTATTATTCATTTATATCAGAACATATGTATGTGCTAGAGTGAAATTTTTTTAAGGCGATAACTCGGATAAAACTTTTGTTCTTAATAATTAATTAGTAATACACTGAACATTATTTACAATAATTAGGAAAATATCGAAAAAATCGTTTTTAGTGTCATAGGCGAGACAAACTTTTAATTATTATTTTTAATGAATATAATATATATTCATTAAATTATGTACATATTATACGCGTAATATATTTTTAATAAGGTTACAGATTTTTAAATTTTCAAGATTTTTTTTTGTTTTTTGGTGATTTTAAAACGATTTTTATTCATATAAAGAAATTAAACAATATATATTTTATGTATATCCGCACTTTGAGACTTCACACACTTTTAAAAAGTTCCTTTTTTAAAAATTATAAACACGTTAATTATTATTTTAAAATAAAAATTCCCATGTATGAGAAATTACATTATTTTAAACCAGAATGCAGGAGCCAGGCGTGTGTTTATGGCCGAATATTCCTTTTAATTAATTTCACTATAAAACGTACTTCTATGCCAAATTTGAAATTAGATTAAATTTATACCAATAAAACTCAATGTCTGTCTGTCTGTTCTCTATACAAATCCACACCGTTTGTCCGATTCGGGTTATAGGACCCGGCGGGTAACATAGATAACGTTTCCTCCCTATTCTCAATTCTTCTTATTCTATTCTTTTCTACTATTCTATTCTTCTCCTCCACCTGACATATTTTCGATGCAAATCTGTATCGTTTGACCGTTCGGACTCAAAATTTGGAAACTTATTCTTACGGACTTGGTGGGTAACATGTAGGCGACAATTCCCCCCTATTCTTCCTCTACCTCTTCCTCTCCCCCTGACATATTTTCGAAGCAAATCTGTACCGTTTGACCGATAGGACTCAACATTTGTAAAATTATTCTTAAAGACTCGGCGGGTAACATATGCGACATTTCCCCCCTATTCTTTTAACCCTTCCCTTCCCCCTGATATATTTTCAATGCAAATGTGTACCGTTTGTTCGATCGGACTCAAAATTTGAAAACTTATTCGTTAAGACTCGGCGGACAAGCTACATTTCCCCCCTCCTATTATACCCCTTCCCCTCCCCCTGATATATTTTCGATGCAAATCTATACCGTTCGATCGATCGGACTCAAAATTTGTAAACTTTTTTTGTAAAATTTGTATTCCTTAGGACCCCCGGTAACAAAAGTCACATTTCATCCCTCCCCTTTTACCTTTTACCCTTCCCCTAATATATTTTCGATGCAGATCTATACCGTTCGAATCAAACCTTTGTTTAATCCCAAAAATTTATTTTCAACTTAATCCTTAACCCGTGTAACGCCGGGTACGAACGGCTAGTAAAATATATGCTGGAAAAAAACAGTGTTTTGAAATTCATTTCATATTAACCATATTTTACTCTACTGTTTGCAGAAGAGAATTTTTTATCTTATTGTAGATTTGTATTTGAGTTTATAAGATCTATTGTAATTAATTAATATGAATGTATTTCTGGTAAATACAATTTATTTATATATATGTATTGATGCACCTACAGACAAATATCAATGTGATGTTTTGTGGGTCTGAGATGTAAAAAAAAAAAAATAAATTAATAAATAAAAAAATTAATAAAAAAAAATAAAAAATGACACTTCATTGCATCATACGGCAACACACCATTACATAAGCAGAATACAAAATAAAATACAACTGTCACTTACTTAGACCGTATTTGGATAAATGCACTTTTTTTACCTAGCATCCGAACTTTTTTGATTCCAACACAAAGCAAATACAATGATGATAAAAAAAATGAATGCCGGGAAGCCACGAAAAAGAGTTGTTTCCGTGCTTATATAACAGAGTGGCTTGAAAGCTAATGACATCTTTCATTATGTTTTTTTTTTGTTTTGTCAATGCAGCTTCGTTTCCATTTCATTATGTTATGTGCATATTTTATTTAATATAGTTAATTTGCCTTATGTTTTTATATTTCTTATATTATTTTTTAAAAACTCAGAAAATACATTAAGGCGATCGTCCGGCAGAATGAGCAAATTTCACATTTTTTTCTCATATCTTCTCATGCGTTTTTTATCACATTTTGTATAAAAATATATCATAATAAAATTTATTCATCAGGTTACATATATTTTAAATACAAATAATGTATTAGATTAGATAGGCAATTGATTAATAAATTACAAAACCTTCCATGTTTTAAAAATGAAGAAACTTGCTTCACTCTGTGTGCTTTTTATAACTGAATGGCCTCGTGAGATGTCTTTTTTTTTCAATCTTTTTTAGAAGGTTGATAACTTTTTTCTTGAATAAATTAAAGTAATACACATTATTATTAATTTAAAATTAATACATAAAAAATTAAAAACTTATTCTAGATTTCAGGTTTCAGCTATTCAATAAAAGCACTGCGTATTTAGTCATAAATACGTTTCGTCTTGATTAAATATCTAAAATCAGGAATATCGACAAAGATTTTTTTTTTTTTGTTTTTATTTGAAAATTCTATTCTTAATATCTATTCTTTTGACTTTTGAAGTAAAAAAGTAAATTTTTTAAAAGAGTTGAAAAAAACCACACAAAAAAATATTTTAGAAAAACAGTGTTTTTTAAAACGTAAATTGTAAGTAATCAAACTGACAGATTTCACAATAATTTTAATAAGTTTAGTATATTTGTTTATTTTGTTATATTATTGAAAAAAAAGACATCTCACGAGGCCATTAAGTCATAAAAGGCCGACAGAGTGGAGCAATTTTCTTCATTTTCAAAACATCGTAGGTTAGGTAATTTATTAATTAATTATGTAATTTATTTTTTATCATTTTAATAACATTTTAAATATATATTACGTAATGAATAAATTTTAAAGTGATATATTTCCGTACAAAAATGTGATAAAAAACGCAAGAGAAGATGTGAGAAAAAATGGTGAAATAGTGAAAATGTGAGAGGCGATTATGTGTGAGGCCTCGCCTTAATGGGAAATGACCAGAATATCTTTCTGTAAATGATTTTTATGTAAAAAAAAAAAACATTAAATATTAAGCGTATATCTTTAAACAGAGAAATAAATTGTCGGGTTTAAAAACAGAGCATTGTCATAAAGATGTTTAAGATGCGTAAAACAACATAAGATAATTTCATAAATTAACCGCTTTTAACTTGCTTTGTTCGTTTAGCTAGACTTGAAAATTACACACGAGAAAATATATGAATTTAATATCTTATTACTGTTGATTTATTTAGATAATAATATTGATAGTTTTGAAATAAAATTAAAATAGTACATCTCCATCTGTAATTCTTAAGGATGAGCACTTAATAAATTAAAATAGGTGAATATTAATAATTTAGAGTAGCTTGTTGGTCTTGTGGTAAGGTATTTCGCCTCGTGATCCAAAGGTCGCAGGTTTGAATCTCATTCCAGACCAGCAAGTTAGTCCTATTTAAATGCTCGTATTTTGTATTTATATTTATATTAAAATAATAAGAATATTTAAAATAAAATAGGTTAACATAGCAAAATATGCAATAAATTATTACAAGAATAATAAAACTACCTAAAATATGTTTATTTCTTTACGTTGAGTATTGAATATTATTTTGTCTACATCCTTTGAGTGGTGAGATAAAATGTTCCTAGATAATATGTACATATTTGATGTCGTGGAAATATAGGTGGGTGTTGACTGGTCAGTGTGGTCTTATGGATCGGCGTTGTTAGCTCAAAGCCAACTTAACATGCCCCAATAGATAATAATTAAAGGTGTGGTGAGACACTCCTTGCTATAAGATATTAAAAGGGTTGAATTTAATTCATTTTTGAAATAAACTTACTCAATCGTAATCCTGTTAAATATAAATCTTCTTAAACCTACAAGGATTTTCATAATTTTTCTTCGCTGTGGCTTTTTATTAGTCGATCAAGTTTGTGAGTGCATTGTACTTTGAAAATAGACCCTACCAAGCCACAAAAAGTGGCTTAAACGATTTAGCTATACAAAATTCGCTAAATTTCATCGACTTGAGAAATGTATAAAATGTTCCTTAATATTTTTCAGTAGGGCCTCCTGGTAAGTGTGAGTCCCGGTGACGATCCTATTTTTTCTTTGCGACTTTTAAACTGATATATCAAAATTTGTTTTTGCAGTTGTGGAAATAGGTACGCATGTTCTGAAAAATCGTAACCACACAAGATTTCCTAAATAATTAATATCGTATTACCGTTGGAAAGACAAAGGAAAGTGCCTAATAAAACAGAATTTTAATCAGTTTATATTAATAATCCCCAATATAAGAGCTTATTTCCCCATTAGACGCCGGGTAATAATCGTTGAACTGAAGTAAAGTTCTTCAGACGGTGTATAATGGGGTAGGGGTTAATGGAGACATGCCTCTTGTTTATGAAGCGCTATCGTTTACCGAAACATTCAACTAATATGTAATAAACCTTATTGAATCACGCCTTATGTCGGGCTAAGGGTTGATTATATAAATACGGAATTATACCAACACGCGTGCTATAAATTGTTTCCCGTGGCTAAAGGTATTATTGGTACTTCAGAACAAAACAGATTATAAAAGTCAGATATTTTGTCAGTTCGCGTATTAAAAAATAATTTATTAAGATCGCTAAAGAAGAAGATATGTGTATTCATTAGTCTGCTTCTGCAATAGTGCGAGTATGAACTCAACATATTTAAGTGATAGTCCTAAGATCGGAGGAGTATCGAGAAAAGTGGAGAGAGTATTGAGAGTTCAGAAATCAGAATCGTCGGTGGTGAGGGACCTAAGTGAATGTTTTATGTGTAAAAGGCGCATAGTGATTAAGTGGTTTTATGTGAAAATACACGAGAAAAAGAAAACGAAAATTAAATATTAAGCTTGAATTAATTAAAGAATAAAGTTAAGTATAATAAAATATTATTATTTATTTATTTGTGTGCAAACGCTGCAAAGCACTATTGAAAAAAATATTGGAAACATTGCAGTTTAAATAGTATTAAAAATTACAAAATAATGCTATCAGAATAACAAGCACAAAGGCAGTACACATTTTAAAATAACAAAATATAAAAAGCATATAACAAAATATCTACCCACCTATGAGGCGTTCGAGTAAGTTTTTGAGAGCGACAGCGTGTTAAGAAACATCTATAAGTTCCTCGATAGTGACAATTAGTCTAAATTACATAATACGATTCCAGTTAAGTTCATGATCAATGACTTTTTGTGTAAAAAAACTTTAATTAGTTTTCAGTGTTTTGTTTATCCAGCGCGTGCAGTAAATACATTGAAGCATGACTTTTACATAAACATATATTTGGGAAAAAATACTGAAATGAAATACTAATCTGACAGAATATCATGAAATATTTATATCTGAATGATACAGTAATTATTTTGATAGGAATATACGAGATACATCTTTATTTAGATTTTTTTTCAAAATGTATTCCTAGAACAAAATCATGCTTCTATGTTCTCATTGCATACCCCTAGTTTATTAGGTATACAATTTAAAATAATTAGAAAGAGGTATTTAAAGAACAGAAAATTTTTTGAATTTTTCTCCTGTATAATTTGTTTTTTGTTGTTAATTAAAAAATAAAAAGACAGCGTTGATAGTAAATTGAATACTATAAATAACCAGGTCATTTTACAAATAGTTATCATTAACTTTTTTTTCATGTTAGTATTTAATTATTAATCATTTCCAATATATATTTATTTATTTTCTTACTGTCTGTACTTCGATTTTCGATTTTAAATTTGTTAGTAATATTGTATCCTGACGAAGAGACCACTGGCCCTGAAACATGTTGATATTTTCAATATGTAAGTGGTGAAAATAAAGTATATTTTTATTAATTAAATTAATAATGTCACCACAAAATCATTTTGCTCTGTTTGAAGAAGAAATAAGACAGGCCCGTCTGGAGCTTTTGAGCTCGACAGAAAATGGCAGGCTCATTGGACTGCGTGGTCCACTGGACCGCGCGACGCGATGAGTATTAATAATCGTTACGTCTGTCGGATAGTGCTTCTCGCTTCGCTAGTAATTTCAAAGACTTCATCTCGAGTATATCCATACGGCTGAAGATTGGCATAGTAAGCTTTGATCAGATTGGTCTAAGATAACTTCCAATTAGCCAATCATTCACGTGAAAGACCCGAGCTTACCTTTACTTAATTGAAAACCATCGCGTTACACATTCTGAGTGAATAATCAGGAGACATTACACACATTTTTATGTCTATGGATAAGCGTTCTTCTTGCAAAGTCACCATCAGAAAAATTTGTCTATAAGAGTCAGATTTAAAGTCTGTTGCTTCGGAGTAATATTCTTTGACCTCTGTTAAAAAATATTTTCATTTTTTTATGTAGGTTACATAGATTTCAGAAAGCTGTTCGATTGGCACAGTATGCATAACAGCCTGTTTTAAATATATATAATTTATATATTTTTAAGTTAAGTTTTTGCAAGCGCAGAAAAAAATTTTGGGAACACAACATAGCATAAAATATACAATTAAGTGAATAGCGTTTGTGGTGTGACCATGTGATTTTATATTTATAATGATGACATATAAACAAATCTTGTAAATAACAAATCTTTTAAGAGTACATGAAGACAAAAAATATATAATTTAACATTGAAAAAACACAAATAAAACGGTATCGGTCACTCAAGCCCCATTCCAGGAGACCAGTAAATTAGTAAAAATTTCTTAGAACAAGCATTCAGCTTATTTTGGAAAAAAAAAAGAATATGGATGTGACCAAATAACTGGTTTTTACACAATATTGACATTATATAAATTTAAAGCACATGAACAATATTATAATATCATGTAGTAACTAATCAAGTAACTGGTTGTTAAACGATGATATGTGGGGTATAAAAGTAAAGGGAACAATATCTAAAAAAATAAAAAAATGAATTTAAAATGTACTGAATCTAGATTTGATATATCTGTTTCTTCCAAAATCATGTTTCGTATAAAATCTCTAATTCAGTACACTATAAATTAGTAATTCTCGATAACTACATTACAATGTTTTTGAATATTGCTGCCTTTGCTTTTATACCCTACATATCATGTAATAACTAACAAAATAACTAGTTATTATAAGATATTAATTGAATGATTAGAATTTTAAACGCTTACACAATTTCATAATATTATTCGATTAATAACCGGCTAACTGGTTATTTTACGATATTGGTATGATATAAAATTAAAGCTAACGCAAATTTTTTTAATAACATAAAATAATTAATCAACTGGTTATTACATGATATTGTTGTTAAGTTGCTATTATTATGACATGAAATTAAATCACATGTTTCAATTTAAAAATATGTTTTACTTTACTTTGTAATACACACACACAATATGAGTTATTAAATTACAACTATAGATTCGAGAGGAGCAGTCCCTCTCATCATTCAATTTTGTAATATCATGTACTACACACATTTCCATTTAATATTTGAGTACATAATATGTATTCATACGAATTCATAAGCGGCTCAGAAGTCTGTTTTGAGTTCTCGCGACCGACCCAGGTAGGTAAAGTAGATACTTTGTATAATATGTGAGAGTATATCTCGAAATACAGCGGAACATCGCGCACCAAATGTGAGGCGCTGCGAACAAAATAAAATGATAACATTTTGAATGATCACAGCCTGAAAGTGTTTACAGATGCTGCATATGAGAATCTCGGCATGCTTTTATTTTAAGATAGGCTTTAGAAATTGTTTGATCGATATGGATACAGAGAATACATAACATTTCTCATGAGACATTTGGGCCTTTTTGTATAATGTTTACAATTAGGAATAAGTTATACGCGGGTACGTGGGAATAACATGAAAATTACCTTATTTTATTAGCATTATCAGTATATTTTCGTTTTACGTTTATCACTGATATGTAATATTATTAAAATCTTCAAATATTACAACGCATGAGCTTATCCGTGGACGCCATTTGGATTTAACTGTTTTGTAAAATTTTATTTTTTAATGTTGCAGAAATCAATAAAAATTTAATATCACAATATTAGTACAGAAAAAATAGTATATAAAATAAAGATATTCAGAGACCCTGATAATACATTCATTATAAACAGGCAAAATAAATGGTTATGTCAACTTTCCAATCAAGAGTGTCTGCAGCATTCAGAGTGACCGCGCGGAGAATAAACACACGCGCGGACAATCCGTCGAATGTGGCGTGTTCCATTTTAAAACAAGAGACGTGACGTCACTGATTTTACGTTGACGTAAGTTCCGCGGGCGGAAAACCGAACTGATGTCGAAGCGAGCGTTCCGCCAGCGGAATGATCGATGATCCGCGTAGTGTGTTCGATAAGCGCATATTGTATGGAAAGAAATTTCGTCAAAGACGCGACGAAAGATACGCCTAGTGTGGCGCCGGTCTAGTAATTTTTAATGCTTATTATCACAGAATACTAAGAACAGTAATACGTCTTCATACAAACTGGCCGCTACCCATTGGAATGTGTGCGTGCGTGCTCGGCGCCGTGTACGCACGCACTGTGACGCACACATTGACATAGAATATGGGGGCACAAGGCGGCGGCAGTAAGAGCCGTGCCTTCGGTGCCATTTGCGCTCGCAGCCGCCGCTTTAGAAAAAAAAATGCGTTTCCTGAAAAAAATGCCTTTTTTTATGTTTGTGGTGCTTTACTAAAAAGGTGTGTTGATTATCACAAAGACTGTGAGTTTTTAAAAGTCTACGTTGATGTTAATCAGCGTTCTTGCAATTTAAGTGCAGAAACTAGGTACACTAATTACAGAAATTTTCGGGTTTCGTGTCTACCTTATGCGTCGAAATCTCAGATGCTACGAGTTAAAGAAAGGGAGTAATAATAAAGTGACAACCCTAGCGTCAACACAAGAGTAGGCTAATAACTCGCCGACAGGCCGGAGATAAACTACTGTTCTGGGTACACTGTGTTATTATTCTCTAAATTTAAAATCAATCTGTGTAGGTACATAAATGCACTATACGACTAAGTAAATTACGTATAAATATTCTGCTTATACTTTTTTGCAATATTTGCGATAGTGATTGGTCTTTTAAATACACTTTCCTTTTGTTTTTCGATATGATACATGATTTAGAAAAGTGTTAACATACATACATACAATTTTAAGTTACTAATAAAAAACTATTGTGATTAAAAAAATCTTTATTAATCATTAAATTTATACCACTTCTAAAAAAATTCAAGATACACACAAAAATTGGTTAAAATAGTTAACCGGCGCGGCGATTTTATTGTCTGGACTGGTCAAATGCGAACAAAATTATAAATTTTTGGTAATAAATTCTTATTATTATATTTGTGCATATAGTGCATAACACAATAGTGTTAGTAGCTAGAATCAGGGAGACATCACTAAAGTTTATGCGGTATTAAAAAAAGTACGCAAGAAAGTAATCACAATATATCTGCATCCTATTAGGTAAAAGTTATTTAATATTTTTAGTTATATGTTAAAAGCAATGTTTCGGGTACATAAAATGTACACAATAAAAAATATTCATATTCAAATTTTAATTATGAATATTTGAAATCTGCGTAAAACAATTTATCGTTATAAGATTGAAAGACGAGTAGAATAAACATAATAACAGTAGAACATGTTAAGTAAGGCGCTGACGTGATCCCAATCTGCCTGGTTTTGTATTCATCAAAACAATACAAAAATATATATGTCCTTATGATATCCCAAAGTTCTTCTCTGTGTCGCACGTAGGGGAATTTGAAAAGAAACTGATAGTGATAACTGGAGTGAAATATCAATTTCCTTAGAAGTATTCAAATCTGTCGGATATGTGATCTTTCTGTTTCTGTTACGAATACTTACAAATTACAATTTAATACAAAGAATAAAAAGTTAGTTGTATTTTTCAGACGAGTGAATTATTTAACAGATTCAGATGAAGATAATACAACGTAAGCCATTCGAACCCGCCCTCAACTATGCACTGTTAGATATTAACGTTTCTTTTCAAAAATAAGCGACTTAGCCATCAAAAAAACTTTTTCATGATATAATTTAAAATTCCTGCAGTTTCATGTACCATAATTTGAGGCACGTTTCACCTTTCAGCATTCACTAAATTTACAAAAGTTGAGACAAGTGTTATTATTTGTTGTTTTAAAAGTGTCTCTATTATCCCTCTACTAATTAATTACTGAACTACGACTCTACATTTCAAATATAACGAGATAAAAAAATTTTGGTCAGTGTTTCTTTTTACCAGAAAGTGGAGACAATAGAGACTTGGACAGGGTCAATAGAGATACTAAAAGTAAAATCGATACGGTGGACATGAAAAAGCAAGGTAGATATTTTTTCTAAAATATATTTTTAATAAAATTGAAGTGTTGTTGATAAGAAATGTCCTTTTATTAGAAAAATACAAAAATAAGAACAATAAGTATATATTTAAAGGCAAAAGTATACAAAAAGTACTAGTGTTTCATATATCTTTTATTACTTCTTGGATAAGGTTTGTAGATACGTCGTATTTTAGATGAAGGGTTCTAAAAATATAAAGAAAGCAATATTCACGTTAATAATGAGATAAAAAATTTTTTTTTGTAAATTTTCAAAAATAGTTTTTGTTGTCTCTATTTATTAACAGATTATCTCTATTGACCCTGCTGACGTCTCTATTAACCTCGTATAGGGTCGCTATTCACTCCAATGAGGTCTCTATTAATCTCGATTTTTTTCAAAACGAGTCTTTTGATTTAATTCATCTAGACTAGATTTACAAATATAAACAAAAACTGGGCACAAATACATTCAAGAGGTAGAAAACGTTTTTGTTTCTTGCGAAAACACAAAAAATAATATTTATTCCCTTTTTCCAAGGTTTTTAGTAAAGTTTCTGACACCCGTACATACTTTCTTTTGTCAGATGTTTCTAGAAATAAAGTTTTTTTTGTTGTGGTTACCTATTGTCATAAACAAGTCTGTTTTACCACCTATCAAAAATATAAGAAGACCTTTTTGCCAAATTTCACTTAATGCCTGTATATTCACACAATTTTTTCCCCCTCCTATTGTCTCTATTCACCACGCTGTCTCTGACCCCAAATTACGGCATCCATTAAAATTTACTCTTACTTTTTAATTTTTTTTTAAATGTACAGTAAACTATTTTTCTCTGCCGCTGAATCGCTGTGAACTAAAGTGTTAGCCGAAGCTGCACCGGATGAAGTGTAAACTTTGTCAATCGCACGTGATTGGCTAGCTTTGCGAGGTGTATTATTTTGTTTACAGGAAGCATTACGCGTATTTACAATTAGGGCAAATATGCCGCTTTTGTAAGATTGTATAGAAACACTGGGTTAATGATACACATTGGTCTTTGTATTGTTTTGAATCTAGTGTGATGAAAAAGTTTTGATCAAACCGTTATTTTAACCGGTTACTCATGATACATTTATTAGAAATTTGTGTCACATTGTATCGGTGATTGGTAACTGATATATAATTGTTGTCTAGTACCAGTGATTATCCATTGAACTGGGAAAAATCCGTTACCAATCACCGATTACATCAGATCGGTCTTATGTAACCGGTTAAAATACCAGTGTGATTCTTCCATAAGCTGAGTATGAAAGATATATTTGGATTAATAAGATATCTCAGGAGTTGTAATTATACTTATTCTGTGTTAAAAATGCAAGTAACAAAGCACCCACTTTATCAAAATGGCGCTCAACGTGAGGCCTCTTTGAAAGGTTTTTTCGTCGTCATCCGCCATTTTGTAATAAAACGACCTATGCCGAAGATCCAGCTAAAATAGCATACGCTGTGAATCTTTCAACTAAATTGAAAAGTCCTATTCTGTAAGAGGAATTCTAAACTCATCTACTGAAGGCCATTCACCAATATATATGTACGTTGCCGCTGTGGCAAATGAATGAACTATGTTACTGATAAATTGGCTCGCAGACATCAAAGTACTGCGAAAATACGCAAAAAGAATTCAAAAGGCCAAATATTGCAATAAGTAATGCTTAGGAACATTATTGAATGTTACCGAATTCCAACGTTTGTACGTTACCTTTGCGACGAATTGACGAACTTAATTACTGACGGATGGTATGTAAACAAATAACAGAAAATAGCAAAAAAGTTTGCGTGGGAACGCACTAAAAATTATAGATATATGTACATTGTAATTCTATAATTGATGGACTTGGCGTTAACATTAGACTAAAAGAGCATCGTTGTTATCTAGGTAGAATTCTCGAAGCACATAATGGATATTAATTATTATTTTTACCCGTGTACCACTAAACTTTTCCATTCCGTTGCGTGCAAATGTAATAAAATTAATAATTTCAAATTTTTAGAAATTCAAAAAATAGAAACCGGATCTTAATTTTCTTAAACATTGTTCATTCAACAATTCTCCTCCTCTTCTCTTAATATTCCTGTTACCACCAACTTTACACAGCGACTACGGCTCCTTTTGACATTACCTTACTAATTTCCTTTTTGCAGTTTTATGTAATGTCCTATTTTCATAGCGTTTAGCTTAGTTTGAAAATAGTAAGAATATTAATGTGACATGTATTCCGTGTTCGCATCTCCATTTATTAAAAAAAAAATCCTTGTATTTCCATCTTATTCACAATTTTTTTTTGTATTTGAATTTTAGTCAGCTTAATACCTTTCCTGTCGACGAACGATTCTGATACTCTAGAAACTTGAGTAGTAAAATATAAAATGTAATTAAATTCAAGAAGAGTCAAGAAGGTTTATGTTTTGCATGAATTTTCATGCTCAGATTATTATTCTTTTTCACACGTTATGAAACATAATTTAGATTTAGTTATTAGTTGTAATAAACCATACCGTTATCTGCAATAGCATCACAAAAGTGATTTAAATATCACAGAAAATTTGTAGACCGCGAACTCAAACGAGTAAATTCCACAGGCGCGAGCGCTAAGTAGATGGGTCGACGGCTTGTTTTATTTAAATTTTTCCATGAGCAGGACGGCGATATATGAGCATCCAAATCACAACACAACTGTGGTTATAATCACTTCCTGAGTATGATAAGTCTTCTTTGAAATAAGGAAGACATTGAATACCCGATCTTGTTCAGTAATTATCACTTTATTTATAAACAATCCTCTGCGTGCGACCGTCAGTGCCCGAATGGCGTCGCCCGTTTCCCCCGCTTCCTACCGCATGCATTCATCTCTTTCACACTATCACTACGCACTCCTCATACACCACATTATATATTATATTATAGTATACTGACCGCCACTAATGTAGTGCGGGCGCGGCTTATATCTTCTGTGCAATCTAGCTCGGCGGCCCCTCTGTGCGGAGTCGCAGCGCTGGCGGTCATTAGTCCGACTGGGAGCGCGGGAAATCAATTTGTCTGCCAGATAATCATTTTCCTTTCCGGTTTTTGGCGGGAGGCAATATGTCGGCAGGATTTCGGAAGAGGGAAGCGCGCGCCCATCCCGACTGAGCAGCCGGCGATTATTCAACGATGGAACATGTCGGGAGCGAGCGCGCTGGATTTCGATGCACGGGGTTAGTTGTTGTGAAGTTTACCGAAATACCGACAGAGCTATGGAAAGTCGTGCTGTCTAATGGCCGACTTTAACCTCTCTCTTCTTTCTAAATTCTTTCATTTGAAATACTGTCATGGAATCATGACTGAGTAGTGTATTCTTGGGTACAAGCTGCAAATAAAGTTTTGCAAGCTGCCTGTAAAAATATATATGTATGTAGATTATTATTAAAAAACAATTAAAGAATAAACCCATTAATTCAATTGTGAAATAACTTAGGGGTAAATAAACTTTGTAAATCTGATTCTAAGTGTGAATTGCAAGATAATTTATGTCTTGTAAAAAAATAAAAAAATGGAAAAAGTAAATAAAAGACGATAATGAAATTTTTTCTTTAAAAAATATGACAAGGCCTTAAATTGACAGTCGACCACAGACCCACCGAAATATATAGACACGAATTAATGTAAATTTTTTTGGTACAGTCTAGTTCCACGGCTGGTTCCAATACGTTTGAATTTTGAATTGCTTTAAAAAATATATGAGCTTGTAAATTTTGAAAAGGTCAAACTAAAATAAGTTTTAGTAAATATATCACGCTTTGTTACAAAAATTAACTGTAACCCGTTAAAAATGACGGTACTTTTACATGTTGGTTCCTAAAGAAATAAGTATTTATTTATTTATATAAAAAAAGAAAAGAAAAAAGAAATAAAATTACTATAAAGAAGTTACTTAAAAAAGAAAAAATACTACAAAGAAGTTTGAGACGTTACACGAAGTTACGATGGACGGACGGACAGACAACGAAATTATTATAATTTTCGATACCTACTTGGTTAGGAACAAAATTAAAAAATTAAAAACAATATCTGTTGTAAAAATTTGTTTTAAGTTCCTACCAACTAGGAGATTTAATAACGCAATAATAAATACTTTTAATACAGTTTAAACCTGTCTTAAATTTACTCGAGATGGGGGAATTTTTCATTATCACCCAATACCCTCCTCTGTAATATTTTATACTCTACAGTTGACAAACAAGTTGATTTATTTATCTTTATCAATAAAATTCGGTAAATCGTGAAAAAACAATATTGATTCAACTGTTTTCTTTGGAATATTCAACATACCGTTTCACAAATGTGTAATGTGTTGCTTAAAAATTGGGCGGGGTAACACGTATAGTGTGATTTTTCAAGCCTGGGTGTTTTTGTGGTGTGTTTCGCTATAGCAATTAAAAATCATGTCCTGTAGCGTTCAAAATTCAACTTAAATTAAAATGGAGCAAAATATTCAATACGAATGCCATTATCTAGTTAATAATGTAATTTTATTATTCAAAAATATTAACCATACATATCTTATTTTTTTATAATATTTCTATTATGTCATGTGACATCTTCATGTCTTTTACAGTTCTCTGTTTTTTTTTAATTCTCACGTAGGTTATTATATTATTTTAGTTCTTTGTAATACATACATTTTTGTGAATTTTTATTTTACTTAGAATTCTTAGTTCGTTTGTACTTCTTGAATTATGTTCTTGTTATCAGTTACATATGTAATTTTTTTTTGAAGTATTTGGGCTTTCTATTATTTAAAATTTTGTATATCAAAATCATTGTGTTTATCTTTAGCCCTTGTATTACGGTTAGCAAATTTAAACCAGTTAACATCTTTTTGATTTTAAAGTATATATTTCTTCTTAGAATGATTCTCATTGCTCTGCTTTATTGAATTGGTAATTTTTGTATGTCTCCTTCGTTGCTGAAATATAAAATAATGAAGCAATATTGAAAATGAGGAGCAATGGAGAAGTTTTTTTTTCAATGAACGGATATGAAAATTTGAGTAAAATTGAACAGAGGTCAAAAAGAAAAATTAAGATATATTAAAAACTAACAAAGTTTTTAATAGAATTTTAAAGTTGCGTTTTGCACGAATGATTTTTTCCGTCCGGCGAAGATACGTGACGTCATTTCTCGTACCCGGTGTACATCGCGGCTCGTATTCCGACGCCCGGCTATGCGGACGCGTGACGTCACAGGCGAGTTGGAGCTTTACACTAACTTTAATATTATTTTTCTACATATGTTATTTATTGACAAATTTAAATAATTTTTTGACCACTTTTTATATTTTAGCTAAACGTTACACCATAACATGATATTTATCAGCACTATGAAACGTTTCCATTATAGTTAATAATATATCATTTTAAAAATCCTTACTAAATTAAAACATTATTAAGCTTCGAGATATAACTCATCATGGGGTGGCACTTAAAACAGAGCTTTCTATGGTGCCAGAGGAAATTCTGATCTTCCATTCGGTTGCCAGGAGAGGAGCATGCCTTGGCGAGCTTCCCGGCCATAAACCAGGTTCCAGGCTGATACATAGACTTCCTTGGTCCTGTACCGAGGCTGGAATTTTAATGAAACGCCTGCAGAAATTGAAAGTGAATTTCTTCGGAGTCTGTTAGTATTTTGAGCACGTTTCTTAAATTATTCCCGGATTGTCCATCGGAAATCATTTTTCGTCTCAGATTCTTTTACACGATGTAGCCTGCCAAATATAATGAAGACTTGCCTATGTGATATTTTTAAAATAACTTTGGAAAATAAAAGTGACAACATTATATACATAAGCGTCGTTTTTCCAAATTATTATTAAATTATTAATTAGTGGTAGGTAAATCTTAAGTCAATTAAAAATGGCAAATTATTTATGCATTTTAATACAAATCACTAAAACCCGTCAAAAATGACGTATTTTTACGTTATTGAATTTCAGCTTTATATTAATTACGTCCTAGCGGTATATTAATTAAAGCAAATAACTATTGTTTTTATTTTTAATACTGAGAATATTTTAGTCAATATGCAAATGTTCTCGAAAAATGCACCTGGATGATATTATATAGAGAATTCAATATATCTCGTTACGTTTGTGAAAACTTAATTAATTAATTAAGATAATTTTAAAAAAATGCAGTCATTTGTTTTTAAAACCTAGAGTAATTTTTATAATATACAAATATATAATAAAATATAGAAAAATAAAAACCAAAAGTTTTTAAAAGAATTAAAAAATGTTTCGTTTTGTTTTGCAATAATTTTATTAAGATATTATCACGAAAGTCTTAAACAATAGTATATACAAATTATCAAAGTCTTTTGAATATTTTACAAACATTTAGAATAAACAGAATTTTTATTTTATTATTATTTTTTTCAAACATTTAAAATATATATTTTCTCGGGATACCATAATCACTGGAAATGTGGAAAAATCAATCAATCGACCATTCTCGATGTTTCTTGTACCGAAATTGAGTATATAAGGGATAAAGGCAGCTACGCAATTAAGAGTTATTTTGACAAGCGAGAAGCCAAACCCGTAACCATCAACAAGCAATAGAAAAGAGTAAAGCGAAAAAGAAAAGTACCCATCTGCATATTTATGAAATATTCTATTGTACATTACGAAATTCTCGTCCAGTGATTTGAGTCAATGAATAAAACTTGAAATTATTTAGAACGTTTCATTTGCTTCCCATAGCCACGATCCCTTGACCAAATATTGATTTTTATTCATTAAATATAAAATGGTACCTTAAAAATAAAATTCTTTTTAAATTGATTATTTAAAAGGGAAGAAGATAAAAATATATTAGGCTTGTTATTCTATTGAAGAATACAATAATTTAATGTGTTATGAGCATAGACGTACCTGCTATAAAAATGTAGACTAGTCACTAAAAAACAAATCTGAGACATCTAGTCTCTGCTGTCTTCTATTATGTACTAAATGTATTAGTCAGAAAGAGATAGAAAGTATTTTCATAACCAAGTATACGAAAAAACGATAAAACATAATTTTGGAGAACGAATGCGTATAAAGTTGTGGCTAATCGCAGTGTTTACTTTTTGCCTCTTGCGCTTTTTATCTTAACAATTTAAAAAATCCAACTTGGAGTGTGTCTGTTTATTGTGTTAATCGTTGTAATGCTTCATCACATAATAAAGAAGAAGACATAAACTTTCATAGGTGTTTTATTTCAATAATTTGTAGAGAAATTCAAACCGACTTCAGAGTACGGAGATTTCTGTATTTTCTACGTTGGTGGTCTATGAGGTTTTCTCTTTCATTCTTATAGCGCAGCTAACCAACTCCCGCGATGTGCTTCTAAGTTCACAGTAAATCGTGTTATAGTTTTGTGTAGCAGATATTTTGGTTTGTAACTAGTTTATATTTATAGTGCGTCTATGGTTATGAGGGGTACATTTTATAAATGAAGTAGGTAGATACTTGTTGAATAGATGATGCAGAATGATAATAATATTATTATACGTTTGCTTACGTTGCCCGCCTGAGGTTGCACTAAATCTTACAACGTTGGTTTTGTTCGTGTTTCGGATTAGCAAGTTGTTATCTAACCAAGAATTAATTTGATTTATCTTCCTTTTAAGCTTTGCTGCGACTTCATATAAACTAGAAAAGCTTTCTTTAAATGTCGATCTATTTGCAGCATAGTTCTATACTCACCGGGTCAATTCCACACCTCCTACATTAATCGAAACTAATCATAACACATGGCGGGCTATGAATAATGAAACATATTTTATTTTATAAGTTGCCATGTTTGTACATTCTGATTATACATAATTATCTTACTTCTCTTTTATAGTGTGGGGGGCATGTCATTGGACTTAACATTTCAGTCGATGTTATTTTTTTAAAATAACAGTTAGATAATGTATGTAACATCAAACATAATCATTCTCTGTCTGTCCGTAACTTCCTGTAAAGTCCGTAATAAAGCTCAAATTCACTGCCAAAAACACGGAGTTATACGGCTGAAAGTAGGGCGTGAACCTCGGACGTTCAAATGCCAGCGCGGCACCCTAGTGACATTGCGACTATCGCCTCTTCGTGGACCGTCAAAAATATACTATATATACTAGGGCTTAGCAAAGACGTGAACTATTTCATGTTACGCGATTTTTCACAGGTGTATGGATAGTTTTTATTATATCACGCTTTTGTAAGCTTGTGCTATTGCTTTCTACTTTATAATTATTTATTTTTTGTATTTTTTATTACATTGTGCTTTCTTTAAACTTCTGCTTTTGCCATATATTTATATTAAAGTATTGGGCTACTTGCTGTGTATTTGCTTTCTACTTTATATCATTATATTTTCTTGTTTGTATTTCTTGTAGGTACATTCACTAGGTAACAATTTAGCGATATTTTATTTAAAGTGTATTCATTCATTTAATGTACATTTGACCTTTTTCTTGTAAAATCCCTGAAGGGCGTTAATAAATAAAAAAATAAAATGTTATTGGTAATTGATTCTCTAACTTATTCCTTGTTATCTGAAAAGCTTTTATGCATGTACTGAATTACACCAATATATATAAAATGAATAAATAGTTGATAGAAATATCAAATTAGTCGTGACTTTAATTTTTACCAATTTTTTAATAAGATATTTATTGTTTTATCAAATTTAAAACACTGACTCTGGCAGAGTGGATGCTTGATGGCAGTCAACTTTAACTGATTGCCTTACAGTTAAGTTGCTCTGCTTGGAAAGAGCGAAAAGAAAACCATTTAACTTCTATTTTATTTCGCATGATTAAATTTCTATAATCTTGAGTAGAAATAGTCGTTCGCACATTTGATTAAACACAGATCGCTTAGTAACGAACGAAAACCAAAAACCTGTTGTACCGAGATAATTTCCCCAGTGATTGAAATGAGGAACGCCCCTGCATTAGAATCAATACGAACACAGCGAGCACGTTCAACACTTGAACAATTTGTTGGTTGAATAATCTTGACGACAAATTGCTCGTTTGATGACGTAGCTAGTATTAATCAGGGATGCGCTAAATCTGAGGGTTTTACGTTTTTGTTTACAAAGGTCAGTATTTTTCTTTTAGATTATATAAGAATAAAAGTCTCGGTGTGGCTATATCTCCTCTTACAGCCCTACTTTCTGCCCACCCCATTCTCCCAAATCACATGCCCCAATTATTTTCACTCCCGGATAGCCCCACAATAGATTCTTTACTCTCTCCATGAATCATATCATTCTCGTTTTCCCAGGGGGATGAATTTCACCAGATACACGCCTATCCGCCCTCGGAAGTAAACCACCCCTAAATACAAAATTTTTAGAGAAGTTTCTTCGAATCTTACCTAACCTAATTGAAAATATATGAACAGAACTATGCACAATTTTTCAACATTGTTTAAGAAAATGACATTAATATTAAATAAAATAATTTATATCAAACAAGTAGCGCAGGATGTCACAAAAGCTGTTAAAAATCTCATCTATCAGGGTCATTAATGATTTAGCGATAATTAATATGTTAACAAATAAGATAAAAATAACATGGCACACCATAAGACACGTAATAAAAAAATATCATAGTTTAATAATTTGTATTTCTAAATAATGTTATTATGTAAAGAAGTGTTACGATTATACCAGTAAAATTATATAAATAAAAAAAAAACACGCTGATATTTATATGTTATTGTAACTAATTGTTTTCAAACACAATTTTTGTTTTATTTTATTATATTTAAGAATCTTTGTCATCATCATCATCACTCTTGGCTTTACAAACCCTGGTGGGTCTTGGCCTCCTCAAGAGTCTTCCTCCACTCATCTTGGTTTAGTGCCAGTTCTCTCCAGTTCGGAAGCTCCAAGGCAGACATGTCTTTGAGGACGTATTCGCTCCATTTTAACTTTGGCTTTAGAATCTTACTAGTAGTTAGTAGAGTAAATAAAAATAGCATTTACGTTATGTCATGAACGAGTGTCTTTATCTAAAATGTGTGCACAATTTAATGGATAAATGCCTTATTTTTTGAACCTGATAACGATGTCTGTTGGTCTATGGCGCTATACTTGATTGAATTTGGCTGCAAAGTTACATAAGTAATCACGTGCCATGTACGATGTTGTACATTTTAGCAAATTTAACTAAGATACAAACTACTTAGTCTTTTTTTGGCCGGCCTTCTCTTGGCATTAATTTGGACTTTAGATTAGGCTATGGACGTAGGCGCTAGCAATGGGCGACTCGAGGTAATTTACTCGAGTAACCCGAGTTGCACTGCCAGCGAGTCAACTCGAGTTGCCGGAATGGCAATCTATCGATCGATCGAATAACAAGACTATCGAGTTAACACGCTGACTCGAACCACGAGTGCCGCTCGGCTTGACTCGGCTTTTGTTGGAATGCTTCGCCTTGAACCACCGAACTTAGTTGACTCAAACCAAGCCAGAACGTTCGAACGATGCCGCTTCAGATCGCGAGTAGTAAAGGGAAAAACTACATTTCAAAATGAAGACTATAAGGTGTGTGCTATATTTGTAGTACCGAAATATTACACACTTCATCTACTTCAATAAACTACATGAACTGAAGCAATTGTAGTACTACAAAGTTGTATCTACTACAATGACCAACAATAAGTGCTTCTTGAAAAGTGTCCAAACTTTTCCTCATTTAGCTACATCAACTTCCCAAAAAAAGAAAATCAGCTAAAAAATTTCACAAAATTGAAGTGTGTATAGTTTGAAGTATAACATAATTTGAATTGTGTACTTTGAAGTATAAAATTTGTGGTATGTAATATGAAGTGTGTAATTTTGAAGTGTGCCATTTGAAGTGTGCAGTTTGTAGCGCCGCTCGGCTATTGTCGGGTGTCGGGATCCAGTCATATGTCACTTTGCTTTCGCGAAATCACCCAATGACAGCCGAATGAAACTCAAGCCCTCTCGAATGAACGATCTCACTCAATCAGTGAATCAGTTCAGTTTGTTTACGTTTATTAATTTTCTAGTGACCGTGACCGCTATAAGTGATTTGCGTAATTATTAATTACCCGCGTTCGATTTTTCGCGAATATAGCAAAAGTGAAACATATTTGCAGTCAATATGCCCCCTGAAAAGAAAAAAAGCATCGCATGGGAGTTTTTTTCCAAAAATAGTTATGTCAACAGAGACAAATGCAAAAAATCGATACCTACTAACGTCATATTATTACAATAATAATATGACGTTAGTAGGTATCGATCTGGTAGTCTCAACTCTCAAATCCATTGCTATTCATTGCCATTGGTCCATTGCTAGTAAGCGCATCTGTGGCGTGAGCGCGCAGTTCAAATAATCTTCACGAAATCAAACTGAAGTGTAGTGTATGAGGTTTGGTTTTAATAAAAATCTTTAATAATTTATTAATATTGATTTTGTTCCTGTGAGATACGTAATATACTTTTGCCAGTGCTTTTTACAATCTTTGAGCACTTTAGAACGTATTTTTTGGTATGGCGATTAGCTCTTTCTACGATTCTGTCTTTTTCTTCTCAATGTTGACGAAACGTCTTTTTCGTGTTTTTTTTAAACTTCGAAAATAGAAAGATATCGATGGGGAAAGATATCCTAAATGAGGCGGAGGCATCATAATCGGTGCTCTTTTAGGCCGGAAATGTTAAAATATTTGTTCCGTTTTTTCCACAAATAAAAAATCGTTGAGCACACCAAAGCACGTAACCTTTTGGACAATCAATAAAAAAGTAAGCACTCATGTACAGTAATATAGAGTAGCTTATTGATCTTGTTGTAACGACTCTCGCATAGTGATCTAGTGGTCGGTGGTTTGAGCCCTGTTACATGAGATTGGGAAATTAGGCCAATTTGCATAGAACAAGCGTTAAGCTTAGTTTGAAAATAGTAAGAATTTTGATGCGACACGTATTTGAATCTCTATTTTTATTAACAAATTATAAAAGCACTATCAAGATACCCCAGAGACATGTATACAAACACAAAAATGAAAAATTGTTACAAGCGTATGCAAAATTCATTAATTCCGCGTATTTTATATCGAACTTTGCACACTGTAAATGATTACATGTATAAGTGAATGATTCATTATAAAACTTATGAATTGGCAACCTTAGGAATTGGCAACCCTGCTCATTTCTATAGTAACCGTCGGTATTCCAGTCACGCGTACCCGGAAGGCGTCGGCTATCTCCGCCGGCTCTGTCTATCGCATCCCCCCTTGCTCTCGATCGCATGGCGCTGTCCCGCTCACCTCCCATACAAATATGTCTCATTTGTCCCATAATGATACAAAGCTTGTTTAAGGGTCCGAATGCGAATTCCGCTTTAATCTTCGGGTGGAGATAGCCTGTTTTATATTGTGCGTGGAATCATCGCTGGAATTGCCCACTTGTATTTGTTAATTGAAATATTTGTTAAGCTGAATTTATTGAATTATTGATGAACGATAATGGGAAAGTCTGTTTAACAATTTTAATATTGATGAGATAATGAACAATTGCGGATTGAATGTCATTCATGTGGAATACACAGAAAATTAAGATTATATCTAAAACTTAATAAAATTAGAATGATACAAACAAAATAAACAATATTTATTTAATAAAGCCCAAAAATTGTGTATATAACATATAACTTATACCTAAATCTGCTTTATACGTGGTGCTGCAATAATGAACTATATCTTAATGTGGAAAAACGTGAACAAATAAGTTTTAATACAAGTAAAAATAAAATCATACATCAATAATGTATTTACAATATAAATCTGTGTCTAGAGTTTTATTCGGGATTTGGGTGTGTTTTTCGACGAAAAACTGTCCTTTACTCAACATTATAACGAAATTTGCAACAAAACAATAAAACTCTTAGGATTTGTATTAAGGACCGCAAAAAACTTTAATTCGCAACGCTCTCTTACTACATAATACACATCCATTGTAAGAAGTATATTGGAATACAACTTAAATTTGTGGTTTCCTTATTATGACACATACTCTAGGAAAATAGAAAGAGTACAATATAAATTCTCTAAATTTATAAATTTCAAAATGCTTATTCCAATAGAAAGCATAAATAATGATAATTTAATGAATGTACTTCATTTGAAGAAATTATCATATAGAAGAGATGTCAGCAACATAGTTTTCCTATTTAAAAGTATTAAAATTATGTTGGGCTACCCTGAACTGATTCAGATGGTCTCGTATAATATACCGAGACAAACGAGACATCATGAAGTGTTCTTTGTAGGGACTCACAGGAATAACTATGTATTAAATTCACCGATAACACGCATGCACCGCCTTGGAAAGTAAATTTTGGAATTCGTAGACATTTTTCGTTCTAGAAACATACCCGAATAAAAAAATTACTTAGACTTAAAATTTACCAATAGAATTAATTATAGTTCAATGGATTTAATTTTTACTTATGTTTTGTTCCCCATGAATAATAAATATTTATTTATTTTAAAGTGTCCAAATTATTGTTCATTTCCCTTTTAAATATGTTTTGATATTATCTTGTATATTTATTTTTTTGGTTCCCTTTATCTTCTTATCTTATTTATCTGGTATATTGGTTTACATCTATTATTATTTTACTCTGTTATAAGTTTGTTAATGGTTTCTAAATATCAGTGTTTGCTTGTGTACTAAGCATCGTTTATATATATTGTTCATTACTATTGTTCACTTATTTTATATTGTTTTATATTGTTACAATTAATATTGTTCATTTATCTTAAATATATTTTGTTTACATTATTATTTTTAAATTATTAACTGTAAAGCGTGTTTTATATAAGGTATATAAAAATACTTTTAATTTTCTTGTACTGTAAACGCCCACTTGGGCGTTGCATGCGGCGGTAATAATAATTGCAAATTTTTAAAGCTGTTAATTCATGAAAAGAAAACCATTTATTTTTTTAAATTCATTTATTTATTTTGAACTAAAACCAAATTAAATAAAGTGATAATATAAACATGTCTAAACCGTAATTTGGTGGAGCGACCTTTGCGTGTTGCCTGAGCCACGCGCTGATTGCGTGTCGCACTCTAATTTTCTAACGATAATATTTCAGCGTAATTCCAGCAAGTTCCGGATGTCACGGTCCGACACACAGATAGACAACGGAATCATTATATTTGGATGTTGCTAGCACTTCTAATAAATACGGAAAATAATCTACATAACTTGCATCATCAGCCGTAGTTTAGTGGTTAAGGCGTCTGCTTCGAAATCAGAATCTTGCAGAGAAATTAGGTGCGAACGTGTTTTTAAAACTGCTTATTATTTACTTTATATGCATATTCATTAATTATTTAGTATATTATTATGCCAGTAACTGTAGTACGTAAATTGTGCATTTAGCAAAGACTCAAACCGCTTTCAATTTCTTTTTTTGAATTAGTTTTTCAAATATCCGCTAGGTGTTGCCAATGAAAGTGTGGCGGTGAAACTATAGCACAAGGAACGTTGAAAATATTAAAACTATTAGTACATACCTACATAAAGAATGTGTTTTGGAGAAAATAATGTACCTACACTAAATAAAGTCTTTGTATCTACTTAAGAACACATATTTAAAAAAAAAATAGAAAGACAACGAGTTATATATAGAGTATCTTTTATATATTAGAAATTTAAATATCTTATCGCTTTTATTGATTGCGATATCTGTATATAGGGTGTAACAGAGCTAGTCCACAATACTCTACAGGTTGATTTCTGCTTTAATTATGAGTCTAAAATGCTCAAGCACCGTGACAATAGTTAATCTATAGTTATGGCTATATATGACATCAAAGTTTGCATTTTTTTTCAATATTTCTGATCTATTTTATACAAAACGTTGGACTTTCATTACAGTAACTTATATGGATTACGAAAAAATCACTCGTTTCAATACAATATAATACTATCATTACAGTAACATATATGCATTATGAAAAAAATCATTCGTTTCAATACAAATTAAATAAAATTATAAAAAACCTGCAGAAATTCCAATTAGAATATTTTTCAAATGTTACACTCCGTGTATCAAATGTATGTTTTCTATATCTAAAATGACTTCGAACATAAACAGAGACCACCAAGAATAACATTTTTCATGGCACGAGTGTTTGAAAAATAAAATAAGCCATGTAAGCACTCTAATTAAAATAAATCGAAAACATGTTGTCTTCCGTTGCGATTAGGAATTTAATATTTATGCTAAAAACGTAATCTTCTTTATCTTTCGAGCTCAACTCCTATCGTTCTTTGTCTTCCGGACTAAAACGATAATAATAATTTAAACTCTCGCGAGAATTAATCAAAATTATAAGAAAATCATAATGAGCTCTAGACGAGCGTACGCTGCGAGCGAATCGTCTATAAAATATTTTCGCTAATAAGATAAATGTCAGAGGAAGGATTACTAAAGCATTAGCCCCAGGGGAAAGACACTTGGGACACCCTGGGTAGGAGAGGATCTGAAAGAAACGATTTGCTGAGCTGAACAATAAGAGGTCGCAGCTGCAGTGACTGCAAGCCATTGATATGGAATCGGAACGGACTGCCAACTGCCTGACAGTCGATTTCCCGACAGCCGATTGCCGAATTTTGACAATGACACATCCAGGCCATTTTTACCAATAAAAAATTGTTTAATATGTTGTCAACCTTAAGATTGAATATTCACTGCAAATGCAAATTTCGTTTTTTTTTTAGAAAATGTGGGTTTTAATTTTTTTATTTATTTATTTATTGTTTATTTACATTTACATTAGTTAATACAAGATACTAATAACTGCCACACTAGGTAAAAACCTGTTCTGTGGCAGTTATTTTCATATGGTATTTATATAGTAGTAAAAAATGACCATTAAAGAATTTAAATCTAAAGGAAAATAAAAAGAAAAGAAAAGAAAAAATTATTCCTTCATATTAGACTACAATTTTTAAAGTAAAATGACTTGGTACTAAAACCTTTATTTTTATATAAAAGTAATAAACTAAACATTTTTTACAGTAATTATGAAAATTTTAGCATCAATCGACAGGCCGCGGCCAAAAAAATCGTTTTCAGTGTCTTGTAAAAAAATCAATTGATTCTGAATATGTATGCAGAATATGGTTTCTTACCAGTACAAAGCTAGGATTATGACGATCAAACTGTAATAAAATAATGAAGAAATATTTATTGTTAATTAATGTTTAAATTTGTAACAAATGTTTACATTTTTTTACAATAAGTGTCATTAAAAATAATTAATCACCTCCATGTAAAAATTCACCCGATTTCTACCTAAATTTCAAGCTCCCAGAGAGGTGTACATCCTTAAATCGATATCCTGGAAGTACTGTGAGAGTAACTACCGATAGAATATAATAATCAAAACCTTAAATATCTATTTAATTAAATGCTTAAGGTGTCAGTAGTTGAACAATGCATTTCAACCCTTTTACTGAAGCGACGTCCTCTGGCTTGATCCTCTGCGAAACTCCCTTAGTACACCAAGGATCGACATAATAAGAACTAGACAAAACGCTGCCTATAAACAAAGTAAGCAAACTTTGTCAATCCCGTGGGAGCGACAAAGTTTTCACTTCATCCTAACGCTTTTCAGGCGAACAATGCAATTCTCGGTGATTTGGCGGTGGGGTACGGGAGTATATTTGTCAAATGCTTTAACGTTATTGTGCAGTTTATTGTTAAAACTCAAGAAAAAGTAACCCATATAAAACAAGTTTTTATTATACTCCCTTTCTCATTTACTAGTTAAAACATTTTTTTTTCGCTTAACCTACGCGTTAGGCTTCGGTCGAGCGACGCTACGAAAGGGAGTAATAAAAAATTTCCAAAAATCCAAAATTATACTACAATCAGGTTTCGCGTCTACCAGACAGGTTGAAATATTTTCATACAACTTAATAAGTTCATTCATCCAATTCTTCAAAATTTGAAAAATCCAAAAATTCATTAATTCATTAATTCTCAATTTTCATTCAAAATTTGAAAAATCCAAAACTTTATTATTTTTTTTTCAACGAAAATTTGATAGATCTTCTTGATCATCGCCACGTGTTTGCTTGCAAAGTTTCAGCTCGATTGGATCACGGGAAAAGGGTTAAAAATCGATCCAAAGTTTTTTCGTCAAGGTGTGATGAATTGAACCTGCCACTCTATTACAAAGAAATGGGAAAGAAAAATATAACTATACCGAATATTTCAAAAGAATTATTTAAGATTGAGTTAAAAGAAAGGGAGTAAGAAGCCAGACTAGGAAGGCCTTCAGCAGACAAGTGCAGTCAATACATTAAAGCATGATTTATCTGAAGAATATTATGATGTATTTGTTATAAAACGTCAAAAATCATGTACTTTTAGTACAAATATTGGCCGCGAATTAAGGCTGTGAGAACTGTAAGTGCGGCAATTTTAGCGTTAGCGACTGACCGAGATTCATGCATTTTTTCATTTATTTAATTTTTTCATACCCCATCATTATCTGCGCCATCTGGTAGCGTTAGTGTTGGGCATTGTTACACAGAGAATTACGTATTTTGATTAGAATAGGAGTAGCTTGTTGGTCTCGTAGTTAGGATTCTCGCCTCGAGATCCAAAGGTCGCTGGTTCGAACCTCACTCCAGACCAGCAAGTCCTTTTTTCATAGCACAAGCGTTTAGCTAAGTTTAAAAATAGTAAGAATATTGATGTGACACGTATTCCGTGTTCGCATCTCTATTTTATTAAAAAAAATCTAAATAGGAAGACAATAAATGTGATAAGAATATTACAAGATTTACATTTTATTTCGACTTAGACTTAGACCATATAAATTCTAGTTAAGTACCTACAGCTGATTTCAAATACTGACTGCACGCCGCTGGCTTTCACACACCATTAGAAGAAGGCCCAGAGTGAAGTTTTGAAGATGTATCAAAGTGGATAGTACTGAGTACTGTTACATTGTATATATTATGATATATTGTAGCGTTTAAGAAGAAAGGAATTAATAAAGAATTTCCAAAAGTGTTATAATGAGAAGAGATAAATCGGTTGATAAAATAGTATTTGAATTACGCATTTCGTAATATGATATATTCTTCAGACTGTAAAATTCATCTTCCACTAAACTCCTTGCAGATGGAACTGTCATATTTCAACTGTTACGAAGGAAAAAGCAAAGTCGAAAATGTTGGAAATTTCGGCGATTTAATCAACGTCTGAGCTTTTGAGTTTGAATTAATGAAACCAATTATAAATCAGTTTTCTAAATCTCATACCCAAACGTAATTCAAAATAGACTTGTACGCGCTCGAAAATTCTAAACTTCATCCGCAGCGTTAAGCAATTGGAAACTGTCAGACAAAATAGGATTATTGATTATACGAACCCGATTAATTCGAAAGGCAGCCGAGTCAGACTAGAATGTACGCATTTAATGGACTTTGATGACGGCGGAAGTACAATAATTAGAAAGCACCGATGTCAAACGCTGACAGTAAATTTAGTGGTGTGATCGTTTTTGAGTTGGTTGCTTATTGTTCAAAGCTGAAGAGCTATGCGTAAACTATTGTCACGGTCGTGGCTGCGGAAGGCAAATGAAAACACTCGTAATTAATTAGTGATTTATTGATTAGTGATTAATTAATTAATAAATTGACAAAGTTCCTTAATAACATGCATTAAATTAATACACTTATCTTGAAATCACACTATTATAGCAATTTACCACTCGACTATGAAAACTTTATTATGGCTGGCAATATTTTATATAACACTCGCTAGAACATTCCATTCAATTCTCACTCGTAGTAGTCACATTTATTTTATCGCTCACATCAATTATCTTACGACTGGCCACACCGGCCGTCATTCACGACATATTTCGCACCGAATGAAATGTCAAAATAAATCAAATTTCATACATACATTCGCTGTGCTGCTTTCGAACTTTCGAGAGTAATGTCTCATTTCTAATGTTAAAGAGAAAGTTTCCGTCGCTTCTGAGCTGTTCCAGGCGTCTCTCGAATGTTGTAGATAATCCTAGAGTGCTGTAGGCTGTTCTAGAGCCTTCCATAGTTTTGTTCAAAGTGGCATACTACAAAGGACTTGGATTTACCATTTCTTTAAAATATATACTGACAGCCGACGAACACCGTGCTCTGTGACGTTTGTGCACATACACAGAGGTTATTGACAGTATAAAAAACTTCCTTCATTGCCTGCGAAGACAGCGAATACAAAGAAGACTCAAAGTATCATAAAACCTATTTTGCATTTAAAATCACTTGAAAATAAGGAAAAACTTGTTCAGAAAGATAAGGAGAAAAGAAAATCTGCATTGTACGAGAAAAAAGAAAAAAGTAATGAATGCACACTGAATAAGTAAAATAATAAAAAATAGAAGTTATGCAAGTGAATGATAATATATTCATTTTTCAGAAAAATATGTTCATATTGAAATAATGTTGGATGTACAGTGCAATACTTGTAAATAATGTTAGCATGACAATGATGCCGATGATAGACAGGTAATGTGTGTAAAGTTAAGGTTGGAAGAATCTGTCAAAAAAACTTTTATCAGTGATTTACGCGTGATCCGTTTGTTTTCGAGAAGGAATAAAATTCAAGTTTTTTTTAAATGGTTAATATTATAGAAAAACATATGTTACTCACGAATGTAAATTATAAATTTATCTTATAAATAGATGTAACAATTAATCTTTTTTTCACTCTCAAAAATATTTTTTTCCGATTTGCATTGGTCTATTTACTATCATATTTTGGAAGCATTTGTATTTTTGAATTATTAAGTATTTTCTCTCTTATACTTAAAAGTAGTTTAAGAATCATTCTGACTTTTTAATTGAAACGACTAATAACGTGAATGAACGCAGAGAAATACATTAAAGTTTGACGTTTTAACTGTGAATGTTATGAAATAAATTGTTACCTGCCTGCGTAGGACATTGCTGTTATTAAATTAAATAGCCTAAAGTGCAACAGCGTTGTACTGTTCCAATGTTCAAATTTCTGACAATAGACTAATTAATGTTTACTATTTACCCATTAAATTTCCCATTCAATATTTCCATGCTACACACCAAGATATTAAATATTCATATATTAATTAATAATATTGTTATGAACATCCCTTCAAATAATATTGTTATTGTACCTACATATTTTTCGGAGTGGAATTTATGTATTTTGTAACTTGAAAAAATATTTCAATAACATCTTCAAAAAAAGCATGAAATATAATTAGCTACGATGCGTTGTTATAAATTATAAATGTTTAAATCTGAATTGATGAAAAGCAGAAAGGTATTTACATCACATACTGAAAAGTACAAAATAGTTATTTCACTTATTTCACTTACACTTATTTCAATGATCTAGATATAACGCAATGAATTTTCTGTTACATATCTTCTTGGAAAACAAGGCGAAGTATAACATTTAACATTTCATTGGATAATGTCAATACGAATTATCTCTACAATTCACCTGATTGGAAAATGAACATTGTAACATATCACATATTTATCTAATTCACTAATCGGTTTTTAGAAATCTCTGTCAGATTATTTCAACAGTCTTCTTCTCCTTCTTTACTTCTCTCTGGCTTCATCTCAACTCACTGTCGTCGACTATTGGGGTCAGCACTCTTCGTCCTTAGGCTGTAAATTCTTCTGTCCTGGATAACTCTGTATTTGGCTATCCCTTGGCACCACCCATGAATTTTTTGGTCTTCCTTTGGATGTGATTCGGCGAAGATCCATGAAGATCACCTGGTTAGTGCGTTTAACGTGTCCATACCATCTCAATTGCCTTTCCTTCATCTTGCTATTGGTCTCTGTGACGCCCAGGCTTCCACAAATGCGTGAACTTTTGTTATTTCTCATGGAGAAACTCCACATGAACATCATGCAGCATGCGCATTTCCCTTGTTTCTAGCTGCCTATTGTAGGTGCTGTACATAGTCCAGCATTCGGTGCCATAGAGGAGGGCGAGTCTGACAAATGTCTAGTATATTTTCCCTGTTAATTTTAATGACATTTTTGGATCACATAGGACTCCCGTCATGGATCTTAACTGCATCCATCCCCCACTAATTCTATATGTAACATTTGCTGCACATCCTCCATCTTTATGAAGGAGTGTCCCAAGATATTTAAATGAGTCACTATTTGGTATTGTTTGTCCGTCTAGTTGCAGAATTATCGAACGGTAGGTATAGACTATTAAGTAATTATTATAGGTCGACCACAATTAAAATACCATTCCCTAGCTTTGTCAGGTAAGAAGAAAGCGGGTTAAAAGTTGCCTGGCAAGCCAATATTATAGCCTTAATATGATATTCCAAATAAATATATATTTTTTAGTTTAGAAAAGGTTACTTACTTACTTATTTACTTATGTGAACCAATATATAATTATATATTTTAATTTTTCGGTAGTTCACTTAGTGTCACTACCTACGATGATAATAATTTAGTGTAGTGATATAACTGATTTATTTTTGTTTGGTAAATTTGTTTTTCCCCATATATATTTTTGTAGTCCATATTAAATGTCTCCAGAATATTTCACCCACTTATTATTGCACATTTCATTGATTCGCACTAATTAACGCTATTTCTACTGCTTTGATTACATTCTAGTAAACTCCGTTCAATGTTCGCACGAAGAAAAACTTCTTGCCCCGGCAAGAACTTCCTTCATTTACAGTCGCTGGAATAAACGCTGGTCGCGCTACGCTCGATTTGGTGGTAATATCGCGTGAGTTAACCGAAACGAATTACTGATCACGCTGGTTTACGGTTCTATCGCTGATATGTTTATCGTCACGTTTGACTGATTTTGCGTTGCCGTTGCCATTGTATTTATAGATAAATTTCTTCGAGACGTTTCGAGAGAAACTTATAGATCTTTCCAGAAATTACGAGAGACTTATTCTAGACGTCTCCAGAAAAGTGTGCGTGCATGTATAATGTTATGGAATCTTCGAGAGAATTCGGTCTTATTGTTGTCAGTATTCAGTAGGTATATCCAATAAGTTAAATAATGTTGGTCGAAATATTGTACTTTCGCAATGAATATTTTCACGGGGCACGTCATTACACGAAGATCATTGAAATCAAATAGTACCGTGCGTTGCCACTTCAAATGAGGAAATCTATGTGAACAGAGAAGATTGAGGAAAAATGTCTTTTCATCTAAAGAAAGTGAAATATTGCGCGAGTGAAGTGAAAAATATTTGAAGAATATTGCTTCATACTCTAGTCAAAAAATGTCATATTTACCAGTGGTGACGTCTATATATACTATTTTATGGAAATAACAACATTTTCAAATACAGACAGCGATAGCGCAGTTGATCAAATGTATAAAATAAATTGCATAAATACCATATGGGTATACACAACTTTCAACATTTAATAGATGTGTGGTTGTTCTTGGGTAGAATTGGTCAACGTCGAACAGTGATCACGTATGCCAGCCATGACAGGTCGCAAGTTCTATGGATGTCCAATAGAGACTGCTACACATGCTTTTCCATGCTTTGTCTTTGTGAAACGTCCATAATTTATCTTAATTAATAATATTTTTATTTGAAAGCATCATATGTATGTGGGGTATAAAAGCAAAGGCAGCAATACTCAAAAAAATAAAAAAATATTTTGAATGCAGTCACCGAGGATTACTAATTTAAAATGAATTTTAGATATAATGATCGAGTAGCTTGTTGGTCTTGTGGTTAGGACACTCGCCTCGTGATCCAAAGGTCGCGGGTTCGAATCTCAGCCCAGACTAGCAAGTTAGTCCTATTTTCATAGCACAAGCGTTTAGCTTAGTTTGAAAATAGTAAGAATATTGATGTGACATGTATTCCGTGTTCACATCTCTATTTTTTAAAAAAAAAAATTAAAAAAAAAATGTGTGTATTTACTTACTTACTTACTTACCATTATGCCGTTTCATGTGGCAGAGAGGATAGAGTGGATAGAGCGCCACATTCTTCTGTCCTGACATGCAACTCTCGCCTCATCCACATTAATACATCTTCGCATGCAAGCTCGACAGTTTTTGAGGCGTCTAACGGTACCGTCTTTCAGTATCTGGTTAATCTGGTCATGCCACGTCTTCTGCAGTCGCCCTCTCTTTCTGACTCCGTCAACACTTGCGTTATATATCTTTCTTACCATTATTTCCTCGTTCATTCGCTCAACATGCCCAAACCATCTGAGCGGTCCTTTTCTAATTCTATTAATATGCTAAGATTGGCTTTAAATTAATTCCTAATATCTTCATTCTATACTCTTTCATAAATGGATGTTGGTTTGTATCTACCTCTTTTAAAATCGCGTTTTCTTTAAATTTATAGTCTATGTTTCCTTTATATGATGAATTTTTAAATAAAATTCACCTTATTTAATAAAATTTAATTTTCATCCATAAAAAATATACTTGTCCCCGCAGTCGCTAGATGTCATCATTAGAAAGAGTTAGCTGTGCGTGACTCTTCTAGGCCTGGTAATCTGTATTCTGTGATTGGAGCCCGGATGGCAATGGATATATCCCACCTCGATCTATTTCCCTCACTTTCATTCGGCTTCAGTATCATGTTAGATTACCCTTGGCCTTCGTATTAAATTTCCTCCCAGCGTCTAAGTGATTGAATCTGAAATAGTTTGATGCGTATGATTTTGAAGTTATATTTTATGGTGTTAAGTGTATGTACTTCTCATTTAATTAACTCTTACCAATATCAAATCTCTTCATTACTAAAATATGGAGGAAAGATATAAATTCTCTATCTCAATTATTTTTTGTTCAATGTGAGATTTTCAGCTCACAGACACAATGCGTTTCATGGTAAGTTATGATATGTTTATTTTTATATAATATAAAATAATAAATTGATTTATACTTTTCAGTTATTTTCTAGCAGAGTCTGAAGATGACCTGCAGAGAATGCTGTACAAATTCTGCATCACAAGGGCTTATTATGTCAATAGCAATCAGCAAAACAAAAAGTTTGGCAATATCAAAACAATCAACAAGATGTAAGCTGAGTATTGATAATGAGCCTATGGAACAAGTAATGAGCTTCAGATATTTAGGTGTAAAAATCTGTAGCCTGTATACCGAAGTAGCATCTACCGTATTAGGGTGTCTCAAGAATTTGGTACGAAAAAACAAAAATATGCATATTGAAAGTAAGGTGAGAATATACAAGACAAGCGTGCAACCTATTATAGAGACGCGGGCTGACACTGTCCGTACCAAAAAACTCCTCAGAACAACTGAAATTAAGGTGCTAAGATCCATTATTGGAAAAACTCTATGTGACCGTGTCCGAAATGAAGACATGAGGAAAAATTGCAAAATAGAGGACATATCACGATGGAGTAGATCCATAAGGAGATTCTGGCGGGATCACGTAGCCAGAATGGACTGTGACAAACTTGTGCATACAGCAGCGAATGAAATCCCCTATAGGCGACGCTTACCGGGAAGGCCATCGAAAAGATGGAGGGATAGCTGGGCCTCGTAATCCCAGGAGGCGTAGTTTTCTGTAGCACAAATCAACAGATCTAATAAAAGAAAAAGGAGAAGAAAAAGAAGAAGCTGTTATTTTCTAAAATTATGATGCGCTTTAAATATCGTTTGATTATATTTTAAATTAAATCAAATCATCTCAGGCGATTGTGGGCCTATGGCTTGGTAAACTACCTAACATATTTAAATTGATTTTTTTTAAATATTGAGTTGCGCATAGTAAAAAATAAAGTGTAGCTTGTTGGTAGAGTGGTCATGAAGCTCACCTAGCGAATTGGTGGTCGGTAGTTTGAGCCCCTGGGAGATTAGCATGTACCTAAGTCCTATTTTCAAGGCACATGCGCTTAGGTTAGTTTGAAAATGAGAATATTGATGTAACACGTATTCCGTGTTCGCATCTTTATTTAAAAGTAATGTATCAGTTTATTCAGACTAAGCAAAGCGCTTGTGCTATAAAAATATGACTTATTTGGTAGTCCCGTGATGAAGCTCGAAGCTTTCATAATTAATTGATTGATAGGGGAGTGTTTTACCGCTATAATAAACAATCGCGTCGTATTGTACTTAATTGCCTTAAAGTTTCGCAGTATAAATTATATTATGTAAAAAAAACACAGTAAAAAAATAATAATAAAAATGAGAAAAATATATAGCGTGGAGCGGATATTAGCAATTTATGGTGAGAGAATTATGTAGTGATGTGAATGTAAAGCTTATTTAGTGCAAGAGATCATTCGGGTTTGAGAAAAAGCGCCCCACGTTTTTGATTCTATTGACATAAGCATATTCTGTGATGGTTCTTAGTAATGTTACTATTTAAAAAAAAAGTTTTCTCCTTTTCAATAATTTTTGTAAAAGCTTGTTTTCAATATTTAAAAAAAATATTTTTTTTATTCTTTTTAGCCTTTATCACATTAAATTTTGTAATGTATTCGAATTGCGTCGAAAGCATGTTCTTTTTTCGAATGCTATTAACCGAAAACTCAAACGTCACTTTTATAATGATACAAACTGACAGATGTCACCGTTGTGCACATTGTCCGATAAAAAAACGCGTTAGCATTTTCGAAAAATATTTTTTTAAATATTAAAGCTGTTCATGTAACATAAATGAATGCTTGTTGTTATCTGGAATATGTCTATCTGCCAAAGTGGGTCAAATATTGATTTTTGACATAGAGAAAAGTGAAGCTAAATAAAAGCATATAAAATAGATAATAAGTAAATTCCACATCTTTATTTTCCTCTACATTTTTTTATATACAATTTTTGGGTATAAAATTTTATAATGTATTATTATAGATTTTGATCACGTTTTGTGTACGTGTATACGTTTTATATAATTGTCTGTACCCCCATAATTTAAGATTCTTATTTGGGATTACACTGTCTTCAAGTTTGTGTTTACTGGGGTATTATGCCGTGTTGTTACGACCTTTCGGGCCGACGTTTCGGATCCCATTGCAGGGTCCATCATCAGGGCTGATGTGTTGATGGACCCTGCAATGGGATCCGAAACGTCGGCCCGAAAGGTCGTAACAACACGGCATAATACCCCAGTAAACACAAACTTGAAGATTCTGAGTGGCCGTGAAAACCTAAGAACATTCGGGATTACACTACTTTGAATTTTCCTGAAAAATTTGTCGTAATAGTTAAATTTTGTTTGTGTACTTGGACCTGGAAATAAAAATATTAGTAATATTAAAACTTTACTTTAATTTGTACACAAAATAGTTTTTATGCCCATCCTAGCTGTGTACGTCTATCTGTTCGAAAATAAATATGTATTCATATCTTACATACTCACATTATTTCATAAGGGTACTTTTAAAAACTATAAAGATACTTTTTTAAGGCCGTCTGGATTTTACAATACTTATCAAGTGGATGCTCTCGATAGTGCCACCGAAAGGGTTAATGATGTAACAACTGTGTGAAGGGACAACCAGAGAGACGTGGAGGTGTCTGGTTCAGATGAAAGGTCCGCGAATAGGGTAGGGAAAAATAAGAAAAACTATTTGCATTTGGCAAAAAATGTTTTAGGATGAAACGAAATTACCACATTTTTTTATAAAATTCCAATCTTTAATAAAGTTTTAATCCATTTCCAAAACAAAAATTGGTTGAAGAATGAACAATCTTTAAATGTTTTATTGTTTACATACAGAATTTCCCAAAATTCAAACTCATTGGAAGACCGCTAGGGCGGGCAATTCAGAATATCTATATATACTTCAGTATTTTTATATATTTTATATATACTTTAGTATTTTTTTCTTTTTCAAAACGCTAAAATATGGGCAATATTGTAAAATAGCAAACGATTAAAATATATAAAATTCAAATTTGTCACTATAACAAAAATGAAATGATAATTTGTAGTTTCAAAGCATTTGGCGGAAAAAATGACCTGCGAAAAGCGTCTGGCAATTACTAATAAGAGTTGTGTAGCACTAATTTATGCTGTCCCGTTAAACATTTTTAAATCAGGTTTTTATTTTTACGTTTTACTTATTCATTTTTTTGTACCTGTATTACCTGTTATCTGCCTCAAATGTCATAATATCCAAACCTTTTTATCGTCTATAGTGTGCGTCTACAAAAAAATTTTAGGTTTGATATCATAAAGTAAGTCTTGCGGTCACTGGCTCTTAGTCTATAACTGTTTAACAGTAGAAATGTTGCTGCATTATACCAGTGTTCGTTAGCATCGGTTAGGTATCATCATCATCATTTGACAATTCAGGGTGCATCATGGCTAGCAGAAACATTTTTTTCCACTTTCCAACGTGGCTACCCAAAATGATTTCCCACAAAATTCATCATCCTGCATTCGCAGTTTCAATCTTCCTCTTCTTTCACGCCAATATTGGAAGGAATTTTCTTAACGCGGCTTGCGGTGGTGTTGATTGGTAGAAATCGTCACGTAAGGAAAAAGCGTTTTATGCCCCCTCCGTGCGACTTTGTCTCACGTTTATTTACTATTCTGTGTTCGTGTATGTAAGTCGACAAGTCTGTTTTGGTTTTTATGTGAAACGATTATAGGCAATGAGAATTACGATCATAGGCATTAAAGAAAATTGTATGAAAATGCGTGCTAATAATAGATTTAAAAAAAATAAATTAAAGAAAAATATATCTAACAAATTATTATACAAGTCACAGATAAATATAAATAATAATAATGATTATTGGCGAAGAATTTTATATATTAATAAATTTTCGAATCAAATTTCAATACATCCACCAAAAAACATTAGACCTGCATTTTATACAAATAATAATATAGGGAAACTCTTCATAAATTCAAAAGATAAAGATAATATATTTAACAATTCAGGTGTTTATAAACTTTCGTGTACAGATTGTACATCGTTTTATATTAGAAAAACCAGGCGTAATTTTAATAAAAGAGTCAAAGAGCATTTGAGATATCTGAATAATCATGGTTTTTCTGAGTTTTCAAATCATTTATTAGAAAATGATCACGGTTTTGATAAAGATTTAGGACTTTCTATTTTACACATAAATAATTTTTGTCTGAAATTGAATAATTTAGAATCATTAGAAATGAGTAAAGCATGTCAAAGTAAACAAAATATTATTATCAATCAATTAAATTTAACTACTAGTCCAATTCTAAAAAAATTCCAACAATTTTGTGTAATTAAGAACTTCAGCAATAATATTTTCAAATATATTTTTTAAATAATTTAGATAACAAAAACAAAAGACATCACTCATTTTCATATTTTGACATATATAAAATACCCTGACGTTGGAAAGGTTTTTCCGAAACATGTAGGTGCAATTAAAATAATATATAAGTAGATTAAAACAAATAATAAAATTATTTTTTTTACTAGAAAAACAGCCTGGGAGCTAGCGCAGGCGCCGGTTGCTCGACAGCGCATGCGTCTCGATTATGGCGTGCTTTACCTGATGATACACAGATGGCGAAAGGTGTCTACCGCAGATCTGAACCACTTAGAGCCAATAATACTAACACTAAATTATGATAATAAAAATAAAACTGTCAGGAGCCTGGAAAATTGAAATATGTTTGAATTATATACACGTGTATTCTAGAGGAAAAAATCTCTCCGCTGTGATAAATTATGACGAAAGAGAAAGAAATGATAAAACTTTTTCGATTTGAAAACACTGTTGGTGAAATTTCACATACTGAGAAATTAAACAAACAGCTTCTATGAGCACGTACTTACATGATTCGTGAAAGTATAACAGAACGTTACGAAAGTATATCAGACGAACGCGACGTATCGACACTAACGAAATAATATCGGTAAACGTACGCATTCGAGGTTCGTATAGCGGATCTTAAATTAGCAAATAACACAGCAATATAATTCGGACATACGCATTCTAATATTATTTAATACATCTGTGTTGTAAATTTGACACAATTTCGCATGGTTCAATGATTCGTTGCGATTCTGCTCCAATTAAGTGTACATTTATTTCATGGGGATTCCCCTCGGGCAACGCTGCTGCCGCGACGGATGACGTCATCAATTGATATTGGTTTCAGTAATAATTAAAAAATGTCTGTCTTTATATGGAAAAATTGTTTTTAAATTCAGAATTAATTGAATTGAGCGATTCAACGGTCACTTTTATTTGGGTCGAGTTTGTGGAGTTCACCGGGCAGTGCGCACAATTTTACATACGTTATTTTTTAAAATAATAATTTATGACGAGGCTTTAGTCTGCTTATACAATCATTTCAACCTTTTCATATGTACGTACTTTATATCAAAAAATCATTTTAATGTATTTTCAGACTTGTATACTCAGGAGTGAAATTAAAACGAAAAATTATCATATGTGGGATATAAAAGCAATATTAAAAAAAAATTGAATGCAGTCATCGAGGATTATTAATTTAGAATGTACTGAATTTGAAACCTAATATTAAATAAAAAATAACTTATAAAAACCAAGTGTTTATTTAGAATAGATACAAGTTCATAAAACTGTATGACACGAAAATACAAAACTGATGACATAATATTCCGTACTATGTCAGGCAACAAACTTTTCGATAAAATATCGTTTTCATGGCACCAGAAACCACATGTTACGATTTACTGTCCAATAATTGAAAATTAAATTGGTCAATGGCATGCTAGCATTCTCATCTACTTTCTGTGTAATAGTTTGATAAATGGCATTGTAATTGAAATTAAGTTTACAATGTTCACAATATTATATTAGCCATCATAGTCCAAGGGGCAACAATCATATTGTTGGTTGTACGAGTAGATTCAATTTCCGGTGAGGCCACATTCTACATCCATGTGATTTTCTCAAGATTGCTTCTGTGTATGTTTTTATGGGATATTCTGCAGTGTATATACGACCTCTCTGGGCGACGTTTCGAATCCCATTGCAGGTTCCATCATCAGGGCTGATGTGATGAGTTTATGTTGATGTGTTGTTAAGTATTAGCTTGCAATACCGTACCGAAGTCAGGGTGAGTCCATGTTTGTGTTAAGTTAAGTACTGGCTTGCAGTACCGTGTCGAAAGCAAGTAGTGTATGTCTCTTAGTGTACGGTGATGCAGGTGAGTCAGGTGTTGTCAATTTTTTGTGGCGTTATGTAACTGTTTCATATACAAGGCAGAATATCTCAACTCAAACTACACACAAGATTCTGAACAATCGTGAATAACCTGAGAACATGTTTTGGTAACGTTTACCGATTCCTATTTATCTGAGATCGCACATACATCTATCATGTATTTGGAAGCTGTATATGTGGCTTTTATCCACCTTGTTTTGTATTTTCATGAAAAATTCATACCCATTGTGCTAACGCCATAAACCTATGTTTTTTTTAAAATTTGGCGTTCCCAGGAAACATTATGTATGTAGATTATGTATGTCGCCGCTGGTAAATGAGACTTTTATATTTTTTTTATTTGAGTATGAAGCAATATTTTTCTATACATTTACGAATTATTGATGATCCCTCTAGGGACAAAATCCAGTAATTGTGTTCCTAAAAATTTGAACATACTTAAATTTTTTCGTGAATATTAATAACACTACGCGATGTGATGATGGTAATGTGTTGTATTAAATTATAGTATTTTAAAGTATTGTAGTTATTACAGAACTAAATAAATATTAGGTCCTTACATATGAAATTGGCGTTTAGTATGGGAGGAACATAAAGCCGATTTTTTTTTATTATAATATATTTATTTAATCAAAGTATGTACCATTGCTATCTATGCACTTTTGCCATCTCATAGGTAGTTCATCGATCCCTTTACTAAAAAAACCATTCGGACGGGAATCAATAAAATCTTTGAAGGCGGTTTGGACTGCCCCATCGGAGTTGAATTTTTTCCTTTGCAAGAAGTTATCCAAATTTCGAAAAAAATGGTAATCTGTTGGGGCAAGGTCCGGAGAGTACGGTGGATGTCTTAGACATTCCAATTGAAGCTCCTCTAATTTGGTAGCCGTCTGTTGTGCAGTGTGTGGTCTAGCGTTATCATGAAGCAGCAGTAGCCTAGAGCGATTAACCAGCCTCGGTTGTTTAGCAGCTAGCTTTTCCATCATGGTTTGCAGTTGCTGACAATAGACATCTGCCGTAATCGTCTGGCCAGATTTAAGAAAGCTGTAGTGAACGACACCAGCACTAGTCCACCAAACGCTCACAAGTAACTTTTTTGGAGTCAATTTTCGCTTGGGGCATGGTTTGGCTGGTTAGGCAGGGTTCAGCCATTGCGATGAGCGCTTCCAATTATCGTACAGGATCCACTTTTCATCACAGGTAATGATTCGATTTAAAATCCCTTCATTATTGTGTTGCGTTGCAACGGTTGAGTAATGCAACGCAGCAGTCAACGCGCGTTTGTTGATTTGCTTCACTCAATTCGTGAGGTACCCAGTTTTATCACTAACACCGCAGCCTGCAGCTAACTCGGATGTGTCTTCTATCTAACTTCAATTCTTCATTATCAACTTTGGTCTCCGGCCGTCCACGGGGCTTGTTCTGCAGGTCGAAATTTCCAGAACGAAAACGTTGGAACCAAAAACGCACTGTGTTTTCTTTTGCGGCACCGTCGCCGTACACATCATTAATCCTTCGTGCCGTTTCTGCAGCACTGGTGCCACGGTGGAACTCGTACTCGTAAATAACGCGATATTTCAAGTTTTTCATTTTGTAAACTGAGTGACGCAAAGAAAAAAACAATTGAGGAAAAAACAAATGAATTATAATTTTCAAAACACAAATACATGAGTAAATAGCTGTATAAATTTGGATTTGGAATTCCTAACCAAAAAGAACATATTTGAGATCAAATTTGCCAGTACGGCAAAACGCCAATTTCATATGTAAGGACCTAATATTACAGTTATTATATAGAGTGGCCAGTAGAATAATTTTATAATGTCACGTAAGTAAGTGACTTACTTTCATTTTAAAAATTAATCTGGCGTATTATATAAATAAAATAAAATAAAAATACTTTTTAGCGTCTCGTTACAATATCATAATATTCTGTCAGATAAATAATATATCAAAATATATGTTGACGTTTAATTATGTTTCAATACTGATTACGTGTGCCTTGTATAATATTTTCTGTGTAGAATTAGTTTTGTCCGGCGTTGTTAAAAGAAATTTAATTTCAAGAACACAATCAGATTATACCTTTTTTTTAATTCCGCTGTTTGCACCCTTATAAAAGTAAGTAATTTTGACCCGAGAATTGTGTTCGGTTGAAGCTGAAAAATGTAAATGATTTTCCTGCGGCGTTTGTTTCATCGCCAAACCGGGCGTGACAATTAAATCGTATCAGGAAGGGTGGAGGGTTCAACTTTCAACCCCTCGCGGCCCTGTTGGCGGCGGAACCAATTTAAACCGATAACTTAATTAGCCAAAGACTGCCGCTAAAAGGAGTTTTGCCCGAGGTCGAAAGGGTTGAGCGGGAACCGCGTCGGGAGTAGATTTAAATATTCATACGAGTCAGCGAAACTTCGTCCGCCGGACACGCCACGGCGCGGGGCATAGTGCCCCAGAATCGCACCGTTCTGATTAATTCACAAATCTCATGACGAGTGTATAGAAAACTAGCGAGTGCGCGGAGGGGTGTGTAATTTAATTTTAAAGTTTATCCAAGGAATATTGCGGTCTTCTATTGTGGCAGATTGTGTCTTGTGTGGCTGGATTTATTGATTTAAATGTAACAATTAATTGTATTAATTTATTAAAGTCTAACTGGAGGAGTTTTGCACTGAATATTAAAAAAAATATATCATTTAACGATGTTTTAGTAAGAAAAATAATATACATATTAAATTATATTTTATTTATTATGTTATATATGCTAAGAACGTAATCGAAAGGAGAGTGACTGCGGGTAAAAAAGTAAATGGCGCTCTAAATACAATTATGGCCACTAAGAATCTGTCAAAGTAACCAAGACTAGCGATACATAATGGCGTTCTAGTGCAAACTCTGACGTGAATGGAATGAAGTCTGGAATTGGCAAAAAAGGAATGAAAATAGACAGAATGCGGTGGAAATGCGCTCACAAGGCGCTCGTGTGGAAAATCTTGATCGATAGAGTGAGGAATAAACAAGTGAATGTAATGCTGTAGTGTGGTAGATAGAATAAAGAAACGATGGTTAAGAAAATGTATGAGGCGAGTGTTGAAGACAACAGGAATAAAGGGCGTCTGCGAAAGACCTGGCACGATCAGATAATACAAGTATTGGAGGATGGTCCAATTAAAGGCCTCAAAAACCGTAGAGCATGTATGAGAAGATGTATGAATGTAGCCGAAGCAAAAAAAAAGTGTGCTAATCCTACCTGCCTACCCCTGCAGAGAAACGGCCTGATGGTTGGTTAGTTATTAAATGATGATAAAAAAAACAAAAGCAGCACGTATGGACCAACCTGAAAATCTATTTGAAATTTGCGAAATCTTACCGGTATAAACACACATTCATTACAAATTGACACTGGAAGAATACGCAAAGGATTTAAAAATCGAATTCAACACAAATGTATGACACGATAAATGACGAATAAAAGACTATGGTGTGGCGGAGATGTTTAACGGGTATATAATGAAGGAAGGGGTCCATGCACTTACTTTGACGGATACCTCCTCTTCTTCTCCTGAGCTGATTATGATGGAGTACACAATAATCCTGATGAAGAGAACACTGTTCTCGTAACATGTAGATTTTTTAATCTAATATAGTGGTGAAAACAAAGTAATTTGTGTTTTATTTTAATAATAATGTCACCACAAAGTTCAAGCCTTCATACAGAAGAAGAAAAAATATTCTTCGAACAGTTAGTTAGTTATGATTTTGACCTTCTTTTCACACCAAACTTAATTGCGACACGATTCCGGAAATACTTTGGTTTATTCCGTTCATGTATAAGCGGTAATATGTTAATTAAGCACTTTTAATTATTTGTTAGCGGTAGGTTTTTGTATTAATTTTTGCGATGCGGTAATTGCACAGTAATTTAGCGATCGAAAGGTTTATATTTATAATATCTTACTATTATTACATCTGCGTTTTTTGCGGGGGATTAGCGTGCGTTTTAAAAAACGGTGTACCTCTTACGTATTGAACTGTACTTGTGACATTCGAAGTATGCGCGCGGAACTTCTCGCGGCGGTAACCGAAAAAATTATGTTCTGTTTGTCCTCTTCCTGCATGGATATAGGATAGGAATAAGAACAGGACAGGGAATTTATACAATTTTATATTAAAAGAACTGGCGTCAACAGACTAGAAGTAGGCGTAACAAATTATTTTTACGGAGACCGCACCAAGCAGTATGTAATTCCAAAACTATATAACAAACTAAAAAATGAAACGGAACAAAAAATATTGAATTTTTTTTTATCAAATAATTACTTCAATTGACTGCATTATATGGTGATAACTTAATTTTAGTGATGCAACGAATACGAATACCAATATTCGTATTCGCCGAATAGTAGATATTTACCGAATATTCGTATTCGCCGAATATCATCACGGATATTAAAAAAACTATTTATAACTGAAAGTAACGCAAATTACGGTTTGGCTGTGCATCATGTATCCGAACACACCTACGCACTCAATTATCGGGGATTCCCCTAACATTGAATGAATTGATTTGTTGAATTCATAAGTTATTAATTGTTACTTGTTTCACAGCATAACATGATTTCTTACATCTAATTTCGTTGGGTTATTACTAAGGTAAGGTGCTCGTTTCATGTAGTTTTTGTTTTGTAATCGTATTGTTCGTTCCATTTTATTTCCATTGTGTGTAAAAGTGTTAACTCTCATAAAATAATTTCATATTAAATCTAATAACATGACCTCTTGTATGCATGAAAAAAGTGGTATTAGTAGATATTACATAGATTTCAATAAGAAATCTGGTAAGTTAAATTTAAACATAATTTATTTTTTGTTTGTTTTTGTTAGATTTCTGTTTGTGTAATGACTATTTCCAAATACCAAAATTAGATCGAAATCAAATGATATTTATTTATATTTTTGGACTTAAATCCGTAATCCCCGGCTATGTGGGTCATCGGGGCTGTCAAGTAGGGATTATTTTATTATCTCCTTTAATAATCCGTTGCCCAGTGCTCGACGTAGCGGTAATGAACTTCACCACACTCCCATGACTGCCTTGACAACCCTTCTTCATTCTCCCCGGTTCCTGCTGCTTGCAAGGCTGCGTACACTGATTAGTCTTTCTTTTGTTTTAGCTGTCCATCTTATAACGAGTCGTTCTCTTAATTTCCTTCACAAGGTTTATTCGTTATACAGATTTCGTCATCAAACTGGGCGAACCTCTCGCGCCGCGCATTCTCAGTCTTACTCTGTTATTATAATTGTACATATTCATTTGCTCCCGGAGCTTATCTTAGGTAAAAAAAAACGCCTTCTCTAAATAAACATTTAATAAAAACTATTGTTTCATCGACAACGCTCTGCCACAAATAAATACAGCATACTTGGAATCTTAATAATCATAATAATCAGGCAAACGAACAAATGGTCGATCCATCTTTGTAATAGATTTTTTTGGATATGAAAGATGAATCGATCATTTACTGTAAAAAATGGTATACTGTGGTAAAGCACTTATGGTTGAATATTATAACAAACTATTTTTTGTTTTCTACTGTGATTCGTTTATCACCAAGTATTGAATCCTATATATCTTAAAAATAAAATTACATTTAAATATTTCATTCTTCATTTTCAATTAGAGGGATTTGGAAGTAAACGACTCACTTGTTAAAAAAATGTTGACAAACCTTTATGTGGAGTATAAAAGCAAAGGCAGCAATATCCAAAAAAAATAAAAAATATATTTTGAATGCAGTCAGCGAGGATGTACTGAATTAAAGATTTCATGTATCTCTATCCCTTCCAAAATTATGTTTCCGATAAATATATAGATTATATTTCTTATAAAATCGAATTCAGTATAATTTTTTTTTGGATATTGCTGCAATAACGTAACATCATTTTGGAAGGGATAGATATATAAAATCTAGAATTCAGTATATTTTTAATTAGTAATCCTCGGTGACTGCATTCAAAATATTTTTTGCATATTGCTGCTTGAGCTTTTATACCCCACACATATGATGTTTGATTTATTTATGTTAAACTACGTGGCCACATAAGAAACACTATTCTAAGGATTATTATATTTTCATGCAATTTAAATCATCACAATTAACATAAAAGAAAATTGCGAACGAATACTCTTTTCTATTATCTGGTAAAAATATTCGAGCTAAAAAGTTCTAAGCTGATAATAATGAAAATTAAAAAATCTATACACGATTTAAGAGTTCAATATTTTTAATATCCAAACCAGGATAACGTTTCGGCAGAACTCATCAGTTGATAATGGCGTAACTGCAGAATCAATCGTCCTGGTTTGGATAATAAAAATATCGAGCTTGTAAAATCGTGTACAGGTTTTTTAATGTTCAAAAATGAATAATGGAGTTATTTACAATAAATAATGTCAGTTTACAAAAAAATAAAATATCTAATAATAATGCCTTGTAGATAACAAAAAAAATGTAAAGTTATTTAGCGCTGGATTTCCATCCTTACCCAGACGGTTTCCAGATCTTACAATAAGTCATGATTTAGTCTCAAGATTTACTTGTTCTGGCATGTCTGCGCAGAAAATATTCATATTTAGCATTTGAGTAACTTTAAACTGATTATAGCTTGTAAGCTGAGGAAAGCGGTATTGTAGCTAAGACTCTTCCAAAGCCTTGTTGCTGATGGGAGCTTTTACAAATACAATGTAAGCTTTTCGGCGCGTACCTGGATAAAATGTATGAACAAGTTTATTTACTGTTGGTAAGGTAATTATCAATGTGACCATACGTGTTATATTAATTATTATTTATTTATAAATCCTATTTAATAAGATTACTATTCAAATACTTCTTTAAATCAAATCAAAGTCAAATACTTTTCTGGTGTGTATATCTGACCTCTTTGGCCGAAATGTTGGAGCCCATTATTGGGTCCATCATCAGGGTTAATGGGTTAATGTGATGAGAAAGTGTTGATGTTAAGGATAAGTATTTTCTTGCAAGACCGTACCGAAATCAGTTTCGAACCGATTTTCCTAGCCGATCACCCAGCCCGGTCATGAGGCATCTATCGAAACAACTGGTAATCAAAAAGGGCAATGTCTGGAGAATACGGTGGGTGGGTCAGGATTTTCCATTTCAGTGTTTTCAAGTATGAACAGAACGAGCAGCTCATCGTACACAATACCAAGCAGATCCCACCAAATACAGAGCATTCGCTTTAATGCATGGATATTCGGCTTAGCCGTCGATGTTGCTGCATGGCCGGGTTTATCCCAAGATTTTTATACGTTTGGGATTGTCAAAGTGTCTCCACTTTTCAACGCCAGTGACAATACGACGAGGAAAACTTTTTCGATTCTGCCTTTGGAGTAACTGTTCACAAATGAAAAATCGCCTTTCCACGTCTCTTGGCTTCAGTTCGTACGAAGCCATTTGCCTCGCTTTTGAATCATTTTCAGTGCGTAGGTATAAGCATCTAAATATGGTTTTACAATCATCTCTTAATGATCCTGCAAGTTTATCTTCCATTTGACACAGGTTTTCTTAAAGTAACTCCCCTTTAAGCTTTCTTAAAGTAAGTAGAAACAATATGCCCGATGCGATATTCTTAGGAATTCCTTAAAATTAAGGCACGATGCTTATAATAAAATAAGAAATAGTAAAAATCATCAATTTAATGTAGCAATTTATAAAATAACTAAAAGTTATAAGAAAATGCTGTATATAGAAAGTATCCCAAAAGCACATGTTTTAGTTACAACATTTTTGGATTCCATTTCGCTTTTTGTATGCTTGAAGCTGTCTCACACGACACGCGACAAAGTCCGCCGTCTTAGCGAGTGAACAGTGAGCACGGCATGTAAATATTCCCCGGAGCACAGAACTTGGAAGCCCCAAAGCTAATAAGTGAATCCATCCGGACAATTTGGCCGAGAGCTTCTTAATTCTAGCGACAGGTGGCTCGTGAGGTGAGATTTCCCGCCAATTTAGAGGAAGGCTTCTACGGAAATCCTCCAAGCTCTTAGAGTACTCGGTGTTCGAATTAGTCTCCATATCCATACACGAATTTGTACACCCAATGTTTTTGTATGTTACAATAGCTTGCATATATTATATCTGGGGTATAGAGGCAAAGGCAGCAATATTCAATTTTTTTTTAATGCAGTCATCCAAGAATAATATGGATTTATAATGTACTGAGACTTAATAGGAACAAAGCTTATAGGAAATTTGATTTTGTTTAAAAATTTTTATAGGAAATATGAATTTTGAAGAGTAAGGGTAAATCAATAATCCTCGGTGACTGCATTCAAATATTATTTTAATTTTTTGGATATTGCTGTCTTTGCACACGTAAATATTTTCAAACGGTGATACGTACATACTAGATTATATATCTAGTACCTTTATTTCGTTAATTAATGAACTAATCAACTTATTATCACACCGTTTCTCCGCGGGGATAGGGGGAGAGAATGGAACGCCACACTTTTCTGCCCTGACACAGAATTTTCGCTTTATCCACATTCGTTCATCTTCGCATAAAAGTTTTCTGGTTGTCTAGAGTCCTAACATGTTTCAGTATATGGTTGATCCGGTCATGCCAAGTTTTCCGCGGCTGCCATTTATTTCTGGCACAATAATACATGCGTCATATGTCCTTATTGTCATTCTTTTCTCATACATTCTCGCTCAACACGCCCAAACCACCTGACCGACCATTTAAAAAATTCTTTTTACTATTTGTTCATTCTCTATCTATCATAGATGGATTTGCAGTGTATTCAGTTTGCTCTCGTCCTAGCATTACTCTTAATTAATTAATTTATGAGTGTTTTTAATTTAAAATAAAAATTGTAATCAAATGTCACTCCAGTATTATTTATCATGATATTCAGTATGCTAAAAATATATATAAATGTAATATAATAAAAATTAACAATTTTTTTTTATTGTTTTGAATGTCGACCACAATTATATCACTGATAAAGATACAGTTAAATATAAAAGATAGATATAGTTTAAAATGAATAATGTGCTTTATACGTAGTTAGTAAGTTTTTTTTTTAAATTAAGAATTATATCCAATCACAAATATAACACTACAAACTTTAAAAAATTACACTCCTACCAGCAAATTTCACAGTTTGGTGACACATTTTAACCAAAAAGCCTTTGAAAACAACGTCTAAAAACTAATTTGCTAACTAGGAATGATTAAATTAGCATAAAATAAATTCTAACGGATAAATTGAAAGAATTTAATTTGTTTTAAACATCAATAAATAATCCATGAATAATTCGTTTGACAAGTCCGCAATTATTCATCACCGCGGCGTGTTCGCATGTTAAAAACGAAAAAGATACACCCCTGGAACACTGTCCATTCATTATTCATTCAATCAATCCGCGGGGCGATCCCGGGGTGGGTGGGTGGGGGGGGGGGGTAGGGGGAGGGCGGTCTCACGGGCACGGTCATGTGACACGAGAAATCTGTCAAAAAATTGGTTACGTAAATATACATCCCCGTGTTGTTCGGCGCTTAATGAATACGGGCGAGATGCGAGACACAATACGACCGATCAAAATTTCATTCCAGTATCGGGGATTTTTAATATGAAACGTGACGGAAAAGTGAAAATATCACTCCCGAAGAACAGTAATTTATTTCGAAAAGGTAACCCTACAGTAAAATGGAATAATCTCCGGAGTCCGTCACACATTTTTAACCTCACTCGCTTCAAAAGATTTTTTTATAATAATTTTATTAAACAAATTTATTTATCAATGAGAAAAGACACAGAGAAAGATCAAATTAACTAAAATATTTTTTAGTTAATTTGATTTTTCTGAATGTCTTTTCTAATTGATTAATTAATTTGCTTAAAATTTCACAGATTTTTGTTTTAAAATTCTGAAATTGCTACTTCACAATAATAATGTGTTTTCTGTAATATAAATATTTGTTGTATCAAATGTTGCTAAAATGAAAATAAATTAAGATTTAATTCTCGCGTTCTCTTGCGGTAGATAAACAAAGTAATTTGTGACTATCGCATAATAAAAAGTGGATTATTTAAAAAAATAGAATTATACGGATGTAAATCAATTAATAAAAAGTAACCCATAAAAATAAGTTTTTACAATACTCCCTTTCTCATTTTCGGGTTTCGTGTCGTGGTTCGTTCGATTTGAAAAATCCAAAATCATACTGCAATTATTTTTTTTTAACGAAAAGTTGATAGATCTTTTTGATCGTCACCACGAGTCTGCTTGCAAAGTTTCAGCTCGATTGGATCACGGGAAAAGGGTTAAACATCGATCCAAAGTTTTTCGTCAAGCAAACAGACGCCACGAGTTAAAAGAAAGGAAGTAAAAAGGGTCTATATACGGTCGAAAAATTTACGTTTGTGTACTAGGCTGCCGTTGCGAAATTGGATAATGCGCCATTCCCGGATAGAGTGAAAGTCCGATGGTTCAAATCCTGGTAGCAGCTTAAATATTTTTTCGTTAGTTAGATTTTTCTATATGTCTCTTCTAATTGATTAATAACTTTGTGATAGAGTGAGGAATGAACGAATTAGTAGTGAATCTAATGCTGGCTATAGCGTGATAGATATCAGTAGTAGAAATATAATACATAGTGGAATAAAGAAAGAATCGCTGAGATGGTTTGGTCATGTGAAACGTAGAGTAAGGAAATTAAGGTTAAGAATATATAAAAGGAGTGGAAGGAGGAAAAGGTGAGTATTGAAGGCAACAGGAATAGATACTACAATATTGGAGAATGGCCCTGTTAAAAGTCACGAAGGTCCTTTTTTGTCTCAGATGACATGACATCACTTCGACGAATATGATATTTTAACTATATCTTAATACACAAAAAATATTTTTTAAATGAAAAACTAAACTATTACAGGTAAACAATTATATCATAGAGATGAAACTATTTTTATATGAAAAATTAGGTAAAAAGTCTTTTTGCGTATTCTTATGGCTTACGATGTATCGTACCGCTGGTTTAAGTGATCACGATACACGATTTTACGTTCACCAATTCCACCAAAAACTATCCAACTTATGGAAGTTGTATATGTATTTAACTTGCACACCTTGTTTGATATGTGAGTTGTGTTTTTATTACCGTCATCAGTGCCACCACAAATTTGTTATTCCCATAAAACAGTGCAGATGTCACCGTTGGTAATTAGATACCTATATTTTTGATTTGGAGTTTATAAAGCAAAATCTTTTTTATATGTACATATATCATACTCTTCCAAAGTATTAAATTATTATGATTTCAATTCTTTAACTAATTTTTAGATCAGTTTTTGTTCTTGAAAAATTTTAGCGTACTCAAAGAATGCACGTTCGAATGAAACATCTCTAACGCAATTTATATCATTATTATAGTAGATTTTATAATATGAATTAAAGCAGAGCTCTTAAGAGTAGTATAAAAATTATCATTAATTTATAAATTTTGTCATTATTTTATTTTGTTTGTCCTTCTTAATCTTCACCCGTCCCGAATCAGATCCAAGACACTCGACGGTGACAGGGCTGATTAGTTACTTCAAGATAAGCAACAAGCCTAGAAAGCAGTTGAAGTGAAGAAAATGCGAAAAGTAATGTAAAATAAACATTGTTTTATTTTATTTCACGGATGCCATGTTAAATAAAAAATTATTCGCCAAGTTATAAAGGATACTTGTCAGAGCGAGCAGTGAGAACAAGAAACATGGATTTTATTTAAACATTTTTGGAAAACCAAGTCGAAATTAAATATTCATCTGACAGAATACTATGAAATATGAAAATCTGAATAAAATGATAACAATTGTGATAGGAATATAACGAGATATATGTATCTCTTATTTCGGTTGCTTTTCAAAATATATGCTTAGGAAAAAGCCATGTTTCATGTTCTCACTGTACGTCCCTGGTACTTGTAATAAAACAATATTAATTATAAATAATATTTTACAGTCAAGTATCTAAATCAAATGTATGGAATACAACATCATAAATTATTTTAGTTCCTTTTTATAACTTACCTATAAATGCGATGGTAATGTGCTTTAAAGTGTTCCTTTTTTTCCTAAATACCAGCCGCCATCCCCAGAATAAAAGAAGGCTTTTAGGCAACAAATGGTCCGAAGGTTATGCGTGACGTTACTCGATCGTTAATCCACGCTTTGGAAGGTATCCAATTATGCAGGACGAATAGAATATTAATGGAATTGACATTTACGCAATCCCGTAATACGTTTTCAATGTTTTATTTTTATTGAAAACGTTTTCTAAAATTTTTTAAATGTATTTCTAAACAAAAATATACCTCAGCATTATATTGTAGAAATATTATTTATGCCAAAAAATGTTTAAAGACATTAAAACTTTACAACGCATATTGAATTGAAATCTCTTTTAAAAGACCGCTTCGTTGAAAAAAAATCTTTCCCTTCATTCTGAAGCACTTCGTAAACTAATATTTTGTATAAAATCTCATTGAAATAACTAAGTCTTATGATAATATAATGAATCCTTTTAATGTATATTTAGTCGAAACTGGAAAAATGTTTTTCTCTGAGTAAGTTTAACAGAAATTTTCATAAATATGTCTTTACAATTTTTTTTTTCCATGAACAGACGCACATATTTTGGATCTTAACTTACATTTGAGGGAGTAAAAAGAATAATTGAGTAGGTAAATATGTACGTACATGGCAATAGTAAATATCGATTGCTCAATAATATAAAATCTATAACAACGCATTTTGAATTAGGTCTACTTGTTCTAAATCATTGATCTGTTTTTGAGCCAACCATCTTCTTGGAAAGTGGAGTACCTACTATGTTTCCATCTTTTTGGCGGTCTTCTTGGCTTGTGATGTCCAACGGGTAAATTGTGGGCAATCACAGACTATCCTTGTTATCCTCGTGGTCTTTCCAGGACCGCTGTCTCTTACTGCCCTGTCTCACAATGTCTTCTCTTATTTATTATATTTCTATCATTCTTGATGGGTCTCTTTTATTTAAGAGTTTCTAACCCTGTAAAGTAAAGCGCTCTATAGCAGGAAGGACTCTGAGAGATAGCCCTGAGAGTCCTCCATGCTATATGCGCTTTACTCTCATTTCAGACTTTCGAAAAGGCTTCTTGTCCTTACTGTGTCAGCCCCAATTACTATACCATAATATATCATAATGGATCTGGATCTGGATATCATAATGGATAATGGATCTGATACAGAATTTGAAAATTCAGACCTTATTGTCTGTGACCATATGTTTGTTCCTTTTCTGTTCTGTTTTCAAGGAAGGAACATTCCAAAATACAAGAAAGAAGTCAAATCCTTGATTTTCGACAACGATGAATTGTAACATTGCCCACATGTCTCTTTTATACTTTAATTCTTTAGTTCTTCTTTTATACTTTAATTAAGCTTGTCAATTACTCCTATAATATTTTTAATAATAATTAAGCATGTCAATTACTCCTCCAATAACTCCTCCCATAAGCTCGAGCTTCGGCTCGTATTATGGAGAGTATAATGTCTGTAAAAATGTTATAATATAGAATCAATTTATTATAAAAAAAAAACATATACTGTATAAATAAATAAATAAAATAAATAAATAAAATAAAGAAATAAATAAATATTGTGCCCTTTTGAATTAGGTATCTAACGCAAAATTAAGTTTCTATCCGAAACATAATTCTTTTTAACTTCAGCAAGTGATATAATCTAACTTGTGAGCTAGAAGTCAATAAATTGACAGGTGCGTCACCTGATACATCATTGTGCTTAAGTTTTTAGTCTATTTTGAAGAGATTTATTACTTTATTTACAAATTTGTTAAAATTTCGTTTGCTCATTACTTTTATCTCAATCTTTAAGAAAATATGTTTTCTTTCTACTGAAAATTTGACAATTTGTAGTTAATGGTTTTTGTTCTAGGTTTTTATGTTAACAAGTGCGAGTGAAAAAAGTGGTTTAGGTAGCATTAAGATTTCTAATAAACATTAAGTGTAAAATGTTATATCTTTTTTTAAAATGTAAAATTTCTAATAAATAAACTTAAGTGATCAGAAGTCGGTTGTAACAGTATTGTCGATAAATATCAAACGCTTATTGATTGTAATAAGCACAATTACCCAGTAGCGGCTATTCTTATCATGTAATACTATTCTGAGCCATCAAAGTATAATAACTGTTAGGCCCTCGGGACACGCACTGGACGATAATTATTATTTCCTCGCACTTAAATAACTGTAATGAATAATGCTTAGTTCGTGTCCTTACTTTGTTTGTACTACTTCGTGCAATGGATACCCTCACGATAATATAAATTTGAAGCGGTTGAACATATATTTTTTTCTTTATAATTACTATCAAAACACTGCTTTATGTAGTTTTTAAATATGTTGGTGTATCAGGCACGTACACGTACAGTCAGTAAATTGAAGCATTAATGGTACGTCTACATACAAATTGAAAAAAAAACGAAATTATAGTAAATATTTACCTGACAGAATATAAAGATAATTTAAAATCTGAATCGTTGTGTCACTAGATGCTATAAATCGTAAGAACTGCACATAATCAAGGATTTTTCAACACTCTGAACTTTCGGAATAATTTGGAAAGAACTGGAAGGATCTGCTATACACAGGATTATACCGGAATATTCGCAAAATTATAAATACTCTATAAAAACTGCGCAGTCAAAACGATGAACATTAGAACAAATCATAGTCAGTCACGCATTAAGTACCTGAGTACATACCTCGTTGGATGTGGATTATTCTTGATAGGGATCAATGCGACAGAAACCGCGTACTAAAAAGTGTTCTACAAAAGATTCTAGAGAAACGATTAGTGCAAATTACAAAGTAGTGTAATAATTGAGTTTGTGTCCAGTGAATCTTTGTAATTTATATATATATATATATATATATAAAATTTTATTTGTTTATCGTATTTCATTTTGTCTCCCACCACTGCGATCCTGTGACAATATGATAATAATTTGTTTAAACGAAATTGATGATTTTTAATGCCTACCGGTTTCGATACCACTGTATCTTCCGTTTTAACAATATATTATTGAAAATTATGCACACGGAGATCTTATGGCGCATATTTGCATTAGGTATATACACCTAGATATATTCGTATAAATTGATATCTCTATGTATTTACAATTAGCCCATGTAAATGCATCAACCCTACGCCTATCTTTATATCAAAGGCTTATCCTGATATATTCGAACCCACCATTCCCCATAACTTAAATAAAGGTTTTTTTAGTAGTTTTTTTACTACTCTAACATAATCCATACGATGCTATAACCCGACAAAAATGACTGTAATTTTACTTGTCAGTTCCTAAAAAATAAGTATTAACTTATTTGTAGCTGACACCCATGAAATAGTAATAATAACTTTTATCAAAATATTTGAACATTTTTTTATATTTTTCCTGCCGAAAATTAATTGTACTATTCGAAAACCTGGCGACTGGGCGGAACATGAAATGATTCGTGTCATTGCTAAGTCCTATATGTACTGCATTATTGACGGGTAATGCAGGCTCGGCGACAGCAACATCGCTATCGTTGCCGCCTTCGGGTTTGCAGGCCCGGGGTTCAAGCCCCATATTTTAATTTTTACGTCCCCCCCCACGTAAGCCCACGTTTAATTTCGTTTTTTAGCCGTGAATTCGAACGAAATTACGGACGTAACATGAAGTTACTGGGACAGACAGATGGACAGATGGACAAACGGACGGACGGACAGACGGACAGACGAAATTATTATTATATGTTTGATAACTTCTTAAAATCCAAAGAAAAGAACAATTTTTTAACATTTCGTAGAAAGAACTAGAAAACTACTACCTACTGATATTCGAATTAATGAGTGGTTATTCATGAAACTAATTTTTTTTTGAGCACATTAGGAGAGTTGTGAATAGTACGTAGATGTATAACGATACTGTTAATTGTTTTACATAAAATTGTGCCTGAGACATAGCAACGTACACTTAATGAGTAAATAATTATTTTTTAGGTAATGCTTAGATTAGAAACTTTACGGAGGTAACTAATTCTTCAATGTACAATGTATGTAAATCGACACACATTTTAGCTTTAATCTAGATTCTTGGAAACAGGCTTTAAATTATGGAATCAATTCTCAATTCCCCATATTTGAGGATTATAAGATACAAATTCAGAATATATTGCCCATGTATGTTAATACTGTAATTCTATTTATTATGTATGTAAGCTTTATTTAAGAACTAAAAATAATTGTAAGTTTTTCTAATCTAGCTTTGTTCGTGGCTTAATCTCTTATTTACTTATATGACCTTGAAACAACAAAGGCAGATAATTTAATTTTTTAACACTCCAGAGGATCAGGTCCATAAATATATATTTTTATTTTATCAAAATTACATTTTATTAAGCAATGTTAGAACATGGTTCTTTGATAAATAATTAAAAGAAATGAGATGAATGAAAGTTGCTTGAAAAAATCCTCTTCTAGTGCGTAATAGCTTACTTACTTACCATCACGACGTTTCCCCGTGGGTGTAAGCAGAGAGGATAGAGCGCCACAATCTTCTGTTCTGACGTACAAGTCTTGCCTCATCCACATTCATTCATCTTTGCATGCAAGCTTTCAGTATCTGGTTAATCTGGTAGTGCCTTATCTTCCACGGTCTCCCTCTTGCATCGTCAACACTCGCGTTTATATATTTCTTGTCATTCTTTCCTCATTCATTTGCTCAAAATGCCTAAACCACCTGAGCGAACCTTTTTTAATTATATTAGTTATGCTAATATCAGCTTTATATTCATTCCGAATGTCTTCATACTTTACTCTATCATAAATGGATTTGCAAACATACGTCTAAGGGATCTCATCTCCACTGCATTAAATTTAATTTCGTTCCTCTCTACCAGCCGCAGGTTTCACTTCCATACATCAGTGATGGTACCAGAATTCCATTATGTACTGCTAGTCTTGCCTCAGTTGACATTAGATTATTAGAAATTATTGCATTTAAAACACGGTTCATCCTATTTACCGCAGTCACTCTCCTCTCGATATCTTTCTCAACCTTCCCTCTTCTGTTGAACATACTTCCCGAGTACACAAACTCATCTCCTTGTTCCAATCATTCATTGCCTACTAGTATTTCACGCGTTGTCTTACTTTCCTCCTTTTCGAATAACATCACTTTTGACTCGTTGACATTCACAATAAGATCATCAGGTTTGTGTTTTCTGGGGTATTATGCCGTGTTATTACGACCTTTCCGGCCAACGTTTCTGAGTGGCCGTCAAAACCTAAAAAGATTCATAATAAGATCACTTTCCTTGCAAACATCATACATCTTAAATCAATATATTATAGATGTCTCACAGAGACGAAATTGCATTTTTATGGAATGTAGGTATAGAAGTCTTTGGGTGTACATAGGGCTTACAACCTATCGTACGGCTGGCTTAAGTGATCACTTTACACAATGTAACGTTCGCCATTTCCACCCATGATAGAATACCATGTCTAATAAATTTTTGGATGTTGTATATATTTTAATTATACGGCTTGTTTCGTATATGTGTTGCAAAATTCCTCAGCGCGGCCGGCAACCAAAGCTTTTTCATTCCCCTTAAATGACCACAGAAGTCACTAATGAGACATCTATTTTCGATTAATTATAGTTTAGTTAGCAACATCCTTTATCTCTTTAATGAATTTCGTCTCTGTGAGATATCTATAATATATTGATTGATTAATGAAGTCCCTGTGACAAAAATCAAGTAGGTACTGTTGAAAATTTGGACATACTCAAAATATCAAGAATCTGTAAGTCTTATTAGCTAACAAGAATCTATAAGCTGGACCGTGGATATCCCGAACATCGCCGAAAAATGGGTTTTTCAGGCAGAATGTTCTTTATCTTTCAGGACCTCTTCTGCTCACAAGTTTGCCTTAAATTATAAGATGCAGGATCTGGTACTTCCCTATACGTCTCATGATATGGCTCTGATATATATATTTTTTATTATTAATATTTGAAGCCTTTGTGGGGTTAATATCAGCATGGCTTTAGTAGTCTTACCATTAGCACGGAAATTGCCTGAAAATGTTGACGAGAGGACATTGCACTACCTAAATTTACATTGTCCGATTGTTTCTGCGAGAATAATGTCCACATGGCGTCAGCAGTTCTATTAGTACGGAGATTAAATTCGCCGTACCTGGAAACGTTGACCAGAAGACATTGCACTACCCAATTCACATAATACTCGCATTCACATAATACTAGGCAAGCATTACGAAACCTTGACGAAATACCAAAAACTAAGACAACACATGGACAGAAAAATTACTCATACATAGAGCCTAAAATATTTAACATATTTAAAACAGACTTCCCGGAAATCAGAATATACTCAATTAATAAAATAAAAGCTTTAGTAAACAACTGGCTTACCTCCAAAGGTAGAACAGCAACTGAAAATTTACTTACTGTAATTGCATAATAATGTCTACAAATAAAAATATATACCTATATAAATAAATAAATTATTTAAGGAAAATAACAAATAATCTTAAACAAAACTTTAACCCTTTTTACATTAAACAATTATTCTACACATATTTACACTTGGACTTATGACTCACTCAACTTTCACTAACATTGCACTTGATACATTGTAGATACATAATTACTACCTTATGAAAATAAATATTACTGACGAATTCGAAAAAATATTATAATTGTGTTCTATAACGCCACTTTGCGACAGGCGTAGCCTAGTAGAGTGGCATAATCCACAAATTAAACAAAAAAAAGTGTAATTTATCTTATATTTTATTGTTAAATTAGTATTACCTTTATTTGTAAACAAGGATTTTTTAAAATAAAAAAAAAAAAATTCCCACTGTACAATTATTTTCACCATCTGAATCAGCCATTCGAAGTTCAGGAAGGGGAATAAAAAAAGAGCCAGTGAACTACATAAACGATAACCCCTCTACATTGAGGCGGTCAGTCAGTCATCTCATTACTCCAGTTCTGCTTTTTAATTGTACATTTTCACTCGCTCTCGGAGCTTAACTCTGGATTGCTCTTTCATTTCGCGACCTACGAATCTTCCATGAAGATTTATATTTTATTTTGCATCCGGACCGTTACGTAGTAATTTGTAAACCTTTCAATCATACTACGAATCATTCTCATTCGTAGAAAGTTACGCAAAATAAATCTGATAAATCAAATATTGAAGAAATCTGTATGTACATTGGTTTACAAGCTTAATTATGTAAAAAATAGTTTTTTTTTAATAAACTAGATGTAACCCGTCATAAATGACGGAACATTGGTTCGTGTATTTGCTAAGCCCTAGTATATATTTATAGTATCTTTTTGGCAGTCCACGGAGAGGCGGCTGCAGTAACATGCGCAGAGCGGCCGGTTCGGGTTTGCTGGCCCGGTGTTCGAACCCCATCCTGGCCGTTTAATTTCATGTTTTAGACAAACGGACAGACAACGAAATTATTATGTTTGGTTCTGTATTTTTACACGTCTAGATACTGGCCTCCCTCACGGCTCGCAAATTCTCTTGATCTTCTCATAAAACTGTTACAGACTAAGGAGACAGTGACCGCCAGACTTACATTAAAGCATCAATATTTTCTGTAGATGTATTGATTCTGTAGAAATATTTTATGTAGATGGTGAATATAGTAGGTAAGGTGGTTTGGATATTATGACATTTGAGTTCAGGGTATTTTGTCAGATAACAGGTAATACAGGTTCAATTAGTAATTAAAGCCAAAAAATAACAAACCCGATGTTTTAATATGTAACTGTTCGAATAATATTTTTTCTTCTGTATGAAGGCTTGAACTTTGTGGTGATATTATTATTAAAATAAAACACAAATCACTTTGTTTTCACCGCTTTTTTAGATTAAACAATCTACATGTTTCGAGAACAATAATCTCGAAACATGTAGATTGTTTAATCTAATAAAGTGGTGAAAACAAAGTGATTTGTGTTTTATTTTAATTTTAATATGTTTTAGTATGTTTTAATATGTGACACAGTACTGTACCTACACTCATATTTTTGCCGGTCATTTCTTCCACCAGATGCTTTGTATCTTTATAAATAATCCTGTCACTTACGTTATAGTAACAAATCTTTATTTTATTCGGACCATTATTAAACAGTATTACCCGATACCATTTTAACGCTTCGGTTACAGATTTATATGTACCGATATTACCTGTTATCTACCAAAATACCCTGAACTTAAATGTCATAATATCCAAACCCCCTTACCTATTATGGTGTATATCTACGGAAAATATTTCAGGTTTGATACTTTAACGTTAGTCTGGCAGTCGCTGGCTCTAACTCAATTAGCTTTCGCTTTTCTGATGTCTTCCTCTGTTTAGTGGGCGGCCATAACTTCTTCCATAATTGATAAATAAATTAATAGATTCACTGAAACAAATGAAATCTAAATAACCCACAAATAAACTGCAGTAAAACATATTAGCAAATGTACGAAGAATCTAATGGAGTGGATAAATAGCTGAAAGTCAAGATCCGACGAGGATCCGCTAAGAGCCGTCAATCTCTAATCCTTTAATGAATACTTACCAAACTAAAATACTCCTCAGGCAGCAGACAGTGATCGACTTTGGAGGGGTTGATAGATTGTATTAAACACGAAGTTGTAGCTATTTTCTGTATACAAAGCTCCCTAAAAGGAGTGTAGAATACGTCAGATACATATCACGTTTGTCCCTTTTCAATTTTTTTACTTTGAAGCCTTAATTGTTAATTGTTGTGAGAATTATTAATTCTGAATAATACAATTTATCTTTTGAAGATACATCAAAAATATGCAATTGTTTATTAAGATACCAAATCAATTTTATAGTAAAATTTATCAATATAACATCTTGAGTTTATGTAATTAATTTTCGAAACAATCACTTAGTAAATTTTCAAGCATGGTTGCTACCTAATATCAATAGTTATAGAGAACTTATTTTTTGTAAAACGTTGGACTATCATTATAGTAACTAATATGGAATATGAAAAATTCATTCCCTTTAATACAAGTCAAAGAACATAATAAAAACCTTTGAATTTCAATTGGAATGTATTCCAATTGGAATTTATGCGGAGTTTTTATTTTAATTTTATTTTTGAATGGTTCACGAACAATGAAAAACACAACACATGATATAGGTAATACAATAAGTTTAAATGCTTTTCATTCTTTAAATGTAAACACACCAAATGTAGAGAAAACAGGTTAAGGCTAAAACAAACACAAGATCTTTCTTGTGGTTTTTTTTACAGAAAAAAGTGATATTTATAAACAGAGCGAGACTCGGCAGCTTATTTTGCAAGTTTCAAAATAGTTCTCTTGTATTCATGGAAACTGTCATGAAATATGTCAATGAGGACGTGATGATTATTTTCTATTTTGTTTTTTATTATTTTATTTAACTTATATTGAAATGAATGAATTTTTCGTAATCGATATAAGTTACTGTAATGATAGTTAAACGTTTTTTTTTAAAAGTCAGAAATATTGAAAAAAAAAAAGTAAAATATTGCATGTCACCATAACAATTGATATTGGGTCATGGTTGCTTGAATATTTTCGACTCATAATCAAGGCAACAATATAGTCCTGCGAGGTCATTAATGTTTTCAAATAACCCTGTGTTTGTGTTTCATTTATATACCCGAACCATCTTAATATGATATGATACGAGTATATATGTATATTATATATTTTGTTGTCTATTTAAATCATATTTACTATCACAATAAGATAAGAAGTAATCTTTCATTATTTTTTAACTTCTTTATTCACAGCCTCTTCTTTATGCACTCCCACATCTTTCTTAAACCAACAATAGTTTCTATTACTTCTGGATACTTTAAATTGATTACAATAAATTAAATATTTAAAGCATTATTTTTCATACATGATAGATAATTATTAAGACGAATAAAAAAACGTTTAAAAAACTTATAAGTTTTATTTTGTACATTTTTGAGAGTAATACAGTACGACTTGTATCAGTGAGTAGTTTACACTTTCCGAGCAAGAATTGTACTCGTATTCTTCCTTTGTATTTTCCAAATGATGTCCTCGCGCGCGGCGTTCTTCCCATCGTCCATTTGTCCTCAGATGTTTTTAGTCCTTCTTAATGTTGGATTAACCAGGACGATAAATCCCCCCTCCTTACCTGGCTACATTTTGCAGCTTTTCAGAGCAATTTGTCTCTGTAAAGTAAGGTTTAGCTGGATGAATTTATTATGAATCGCTATATTATTGACGCTAAACTTGTCGACGATTTATTAATTTATAAAGAATTTTCTTTTAACGGTGTTTTGAATAATGGAATCGGAATAGGTAAAATAAAACCATTCATTAATTTATCATTTGAATAAAAAAAATTGATTGACATACCGTAATGCGGAGAAATAATTCAATAATTATATTACATTTAATAATAAATTTTTGTCTACATACAAATGATGTAAATCCACTATAAAATCATATAATTGTATACCTCTAAAAATTTTGTAAAATGCTGACATGTGATTTGTTTAATTAGAGACATGTACACGGTTAAGATATCATTGGTCATATCAATATTCCTACTGTTTTGTAACTAAGATGTGAAAATAGGATCTTCTGGAACTAGTCTACAACTCCCGACCATTCAAGTTTCCAAAGTTTTATGTTAGGGAATCGAAGAAATCCAGTTGAAATGCGATGTTTTGTGGGTTCACAAGAAGTATATAGGTACTGTCGACTAAGACTATTTCCATTATTTTCCATTATATAGCTAGGATGCCCAATATACATGTAAGAAAATTTTATTGAAAATTTTTTGGCAGTTTTTGAGATACGGTGAATTATTTAGGAAAATATATATTTTTCGCATAATCCTCTAAGTGCACTTTTCAAAATTTAAACAATAACGAACAAAATTTTTTAAATTGACTTAAAAATATCGTATCATTAATCTCCCGCATTAAAATAACGTTTCAAGGAGACAGAGACTCACTTAATATTAACAGAGATAAATTATAGAAGTCACACAGAGACGAAGACACGTATATGGGAAACATGTATGGAAATATTATAAGGCAGCTACAGGGCATGTGACCTATATTAGCTGGCTTAAGTGATTGACACTTTACATAAAGCATCATTCACCGATTCTACACATTATCAAATTTTTGAAGGTTATAAATATGTTCTTTACATGTCTAATTTCAAATATTAGAAGGAAATATGTCATAGCCATCTGTGGTCAAAAATTGTAATTTCTCTGGAAGACAAATGAAAACACTAGCGAGTTATTAATTAGTGATTATTAATTTGACAAAGTCACTTAACACACTTTTTCAATTTATTACTCGTCCATGAACACTGGATTATCACTGAGAATACTTTATTTATCATTTGATAGAAATTTCCATCCAATTCTCGAACTAAGTAGTTGCACATTTATTTAATCGCTCACTAATGGTAAGAACTCGCTCGATTATTTCGCTTAATATCTGTCTCCCTGAAATTTCACGAAAAATATTGAACATTAATTAATTAATTAACACCAGCCGTTATACGTGGCATATTTTTCATCACTAGAAATATCAAAACCAACTCAATTGCGCAGCGCGGTGCTGCTTTATATAAACTTGTTTTCGTTTATATATATATACGCTTGTTTTCGAATTTTCGAAGAAGATTTCCGTAGCTTCTAGGCTTTCTAGGCATCACTCGAATAGTGTAGATAATCTTGGAGTATGGTAGTGTGTCCTAGAAGGTACTAGAGGCTTCGATGTTATTCTCGATGGGATTCTCTACGTCATATCCTTTTACCATATCGTAACAGTATAAGTATATAGATGTCGTCGCTGGTGACAATACCTCTATATTTTTAAAGTGAAGAAACGAAGCAAGATTCTTTTTAATGAATGTACTTACTTAATATGTTAAGCACGTTTAAAATACAAGCGACATTACGGAGACGCTCGGGCGGCAGAAGTGCAGCATTTCGGAATCAGCCGCCCAAGAAGGCTTACGCAGCGCGGGCGGCACATTACGGCACATTAGCATAGTATTATGGCGCATCCAGGGCGCGCCGCCTCCGATTGCTTTTTTTGTTCTCCCCGGAGATCAGCGGGCGCCGGATACAGCCAAACGGGAATATTAAAGAGGTGCAGGGGATTTGTATAATATATGGCGGAGGTCACAAATACACCGAGGGTGGATTTGAAGAAGTTTAATGACCTTCGCTACGCGGACGATAGCGTGATTCCAGTGAACTCCGTGGAAGGTTTTACTACGGGCACGAGTGATCAAGAGGTTACCTAACCTTAAAATAACCTTGAAATTTTCAAAAAATCATTTTTGGAGTTATATTCTTTTTTGACGAATTGAGGGCAAAATGTTTATTGTAACGGAAGCTGTCCACGCGCAGCGTGCGCGTTGTAGCGGAAATGCATTTAGCGGGAAACAGCATGTAGCGAAATTTCGAGACCATGAAATGCACTTGAAATTAGTGTTCTAGTAATATCTAAATATAATAATTTCGTTCGAATTCAAGGCAAAAAACAAAATTACGCGGCTAAAGAAAGACTCGAACCTCGGACGCGCGGACGGCAACGCGAAAATTACATGACATGGCCACCACTGATTCTCTATGGCCTGTAAAAATATATATACTATATAAAGAGCAGGACTAATCTAAGGCGCGAACCATTCATTTATGAATGTTTTTGTTGAAAATTATTTTAAATACTCGAGGTCATATTTCCGTAAGCATGAGTTTTATTTCTTTACATGAAACTCGATAAAATAATAGACAACGATCAGTATAGGTTTTTACACTCAATTGAGCATGATTAATATATAATTTTGTATCCCAATTATAATAATTTCGTGGTATGTCCGTCCGTCGTAATTTCGTGTAGCGTCTGTAACTTCTTTGTAGTATAAAAACTTTTTTCTTTTCTTTTCTTATATTTTCTTCTTTTTTTATAAATAAATACTTATTCTTTAGGAAATGACATTTAAAAATACCATCATTTTAACAGGTTACAGCTAGTAAGTTATAAAAATATACTTTGTTTTCACCGGTTTTATATTGAAAATGTCAACGTGTTTCAGGGCCAATGCTCCCTTCGTCAGGACATATCATTTTACTTTTTGAGTATAACTACTACCGCACGTATATAAGCACGATTTTTTTTTTTTTTGTTTTATGTTTGTTTTATGTTATATCTTGAAGTTCTGGCTGAAGACTCTGAGGCAGTGGTTTGGATAATTTATTCGAGTCCAACTATTTCGAGTTGCTGCTTGCAAGACAACGATCATTAAAATTATCACACGTTCATTAACCGGACAACCGCTGGAAGAAGAAAACTAAATCATGAACTAACTAACCATCACGCCGTTTCTCCACAGGAGTAGGCAGATAGGATAAAATGCCATATTCATTTATCTTGGCACCCAACTTTTGTTTCGGCTACATTCCTTAGCAATTAAAATGCTCCAGGTTTGAATCCAGGTATTAATTAATACAGATTTTTTCTATGTGGTTAATTTAATTTGTTTTAAATATCAGAAATACACCTACATAAGATCCCTAAATACAAAAAATAAAATAGAATCATGTCAATGCAATAAAAGCAAGAGACCAAAGTTCAATCATAATTTTATTTTTTTTATAAATAAAGTTATTGTCACGGGGAAAATAAGAGTTTATTCCTCAATAACTGTTTTACCTATGAGAGTATGTCATGTTAAGTTTTAATAACGCAATTCCAGGAATAGTTCACAAGTTAATTAGTGTAATTAATAATAGTCAAGCATTATTTCAATGAATTGATAATTTACTTGATCAGATCAATAATTGAATGAAACAGAACACACGTATGTATATAAGTACCTAATATTGCGGTATCTTCAGTATGAGATCTCCATAGAACGAATAGCGAGGGTAGCCTTCGATAGTAATTATCTTATTCGTATCGTATATATCGGAAATATCGATAGTAAATACTAGATTGCTTATAACATGGTATGGTAGACTCGATTATAAACTATGGCCTAAACAGTTACGGATTAATATTTCAAACATATTTAGATAAAATAAAACAACCACAATTTAGATTAATTAAAACTATCGCAAAAAAAAACAAAAAAAACAAGCAAGGATCAGCCTGACAAGCTATTTAAAACGTGTTAAATCTTAATGATACAAAAAAAATCATTACAGACTGACATTGGAAGAATACGCGAAGGATAGATTTTAGACATAAATACAATACAGATATATCTACAATATGACAAATAACAATCTCGAAACTAGAAATGAACAAAAAACAACCTTTACGGAGACCGAACTATACAGTTGTTACATAATTCCTAAACTATATAACAAACTGTTGGACAGTCTAAAAATGAATCAGAAGAAACAAAATATAAATATTATTATGACTTGTGAAACATGGTAATAACTTTTAAATAATATATAAAATATTGCATTCTTGACAATTCCTATTCAATTCAAATTCTTGATGAATTTTTTTAAATGTAAAGCATTCTGTGATGTCTTCTTGCACACAAACTGCATATACAGTTTTGCAAGATTTTTATATAAAAAATATATACTTTTATAAAATAATAAATAAATAAAATAAAAAAGAAGTCCATACCCAGCGTTGATCAGTAATCAGTTCAGATTTTATTAAAATTTAAGACAGATAGGTGAGTTTTATTTTGAGTTGGCCTTAAATAAATATAATATTTACAATTTGGCACAGGCTGGCGAGTGGAGCTCGAGTGAGATATCCAGGAGTTGATACTCCACTGTGCTGTCCATCATCTTAAAAACTAATCATTAAGAAAATAATCGTGCTATACCTATCATTAATCGTGAAGATTACGTGTAATATGTAGCTCTTACGGAATTTTGCACATAATCCGTAATCGCGTCATATAACTTCACGTCTAATTTACTTAAATGCGTATACAGATGTTAACTAGCTCAGAACATGTTATTATACACGTACATATTAAATATTATCAAAAACGTCAATGAGCTCATCAAAATAAAAATGAAATAATAAATTTATCAATATTTTAATATAAGTTCTGAGAACACAATAACTGGATTGTGTCCAGTAATTGTGTTCTCATCCAATGAATATTTATTCAGTGAATAATAATTCAGAGGGATAATAATTATTCATTAAGATAAACTTTAATGTTCCGCAGTTGTATCGTTATACGAAGTATGGAAATATATATAATATATATATATATATATAGTATATAAATATATATATATATATATATATATATATATATAGATTGTATAAGTTTATTATCCTTACCAAACTTTATATTTGTTCTATATTATGATTCGCAAATGGTAATAATATGCAATACTGTCATCTATTGATTTGTTTTTTGAAAAAGTATTTTCAATGATTTCATCGCTGTTATAAATAAATTCATTTAATTAAAGCTTTTTCATAAAAAAACCTTTTGAAATATTGTTCGTGGTCATTATGTCGGAAGTGTAACCCTGTGAATTTTTTGTCTCGTAGGCCTTTTTATAGATTAGATTTTAGAATCATCGAATTTGATATTATGTATCAACAAAAGGGCTTTTCCACTTCTTTGCTTACTTCAGCTATCAGGTTAATTTTAATAAATTCATGGTATTGCTAAAAGAGATATTCAGAAAATAAATCGATGATATTTCATAACGTTCTAGGTATTAAAATTGTATTCAATTTTCAGGGCAGAATTTTTCAATAATTATTTCAAAGCAGATCAAATGTCACCGCCAGCTGTGATATTTGAAGTATTTTTAATATCTCTCTGACGACTGCCTTTGTTTATTCAAATATAAAGCATGCAGTAATTTGATACGCGCCGTTCGTCTATTTTATTCAATATTTATTAAAGAGCGATAATTCGCGTTTTCCTCAGAAAAGTTCCATTAAAGTGTGAGCCACAAAATATAATAAGGGGAAAAGTAATATCTCTGTAAATACAAAACATAGAAAGATAAAAAAGAAATAAAGAAAATACACAAAAAGAGTTTCATTTGTATTTCATATTATTGAATTCTATAAAGTCGTAAGACAGCGGCTTTGAAAACATTTTTACCGCAATCCGTTTCTCAGGTTTAAATCGAAATATTAATTACTTTCTTATTGTATTATTGTGAACATGCTAGGAAAATTTACCAAGACAAATTTCCACGATTTTTTAATCAAGTCGTTGTTCTTGAACAGTGGTGACAAACCTAGATGGCACGTGTAAAAATTTAGCTGGCACGTGTACGTAACTCATGGATAGGAAATCCAGACTCTCACTGCACAAATATATTATTATGATGGCAACAATATTATTTTCTTTGACATTCATTATCATTGGAGGTAAAGTTTTTCTTACGATTATACTCAATTAACGTTCGACGTAAAAAATTTCAATGTTGACAAGTTAGTGTATCTCCAACATCTTGTTTATAGTGGATATATATATATCTTTGATAAGTTCGTAATTATGAACATGTAAAATGTGAATAAATCTTTTTCTAAAAAACGTTGTGTAATGTTAAGCCAAGATTTGTTTCTACTTGTGCCTTTTCCTTATTTGTGAATTGTATTTAAAAAAAAAAATTTTAGTTTATGAGCTTTTTCTTGAACTACACGTGAATATTGAAAATTAAGAAAGCACCAAGGGCCATAAATATTTTTTTAAGATAAGTATATAATAAAGACTAGTACTATATGCCTTCGCCAATACATTACTGCACTGAATCTTATCTGTGTTATTTTCCTAGATTTATGGGAATGCTTATCGCATAAGTATTAGCCGCGTCATTTGGCACTAAACGACTTTTATATTTTATAGTTTTTAGTATTTAAAAAACTAACTCACATGAGGTACCGGCATGTAGTAATGTTGAAAATGTTAATGAAAAAGTGTGTAAAATAGTACCTAAAGAGCGAAAAAAACTATATAAACTGTTTACCTTGTATCCTAAAATGAACATTCTGTCACTTAGTGCTTTATCAATTTCAAGTATTCATTTGACGAAACGAAATGAAGTTCAAGAAATAGATTAAGCGTGGGATATAAAAGCAAAGTGAGCAAATTGCTTGGGTGTTCATATTACTAAAAGTGACAGCATTTGGCATCGAATGAACATCAGCAAAAATCTCCTTATTAAATAACTGAAATGGGATTTTCTGGTTTGTGTCTTCTGGGGTATTATGCTGTATTATTAAAAACTTCCTGGCCGACGTTTCGGATCCCAATGCATGGTCCATCATCAGGGCTGTCGATGTCGGCCAGAAAGGTCGTAATAACACGGCATAATACACCAGAAGACACAAACCAGAAGATTCTGAGTGGCCGTGAAAACCTAAGAAACATTTTTCTGGGTTTGGACTTATTTATATCTTTAGATCTAAATTTTGCCCATTAAAAACTGATGAACCAACTATGGATGGGTGAATAATCCAATTCATCTCATCGAACCGTTTCGTTAAAGGATAACACGGCTCTCACGTTATGTTTCCAATTAAAAAATGTTTTTTTACTTGACTAGACTAGAATATGTCTTCTTCTAGAAATAATAAACAAATCAACTTTATTCCTAAAATATTTGCTAAAATTAAACAATTATATATGAATCAAGTGGAGTACTGTCCGAAAAACCATTAAAATATTTTTACAATTCACAATAAATCTTTTCACATTCACATTTCATTAGATAGACAACTTTTTACATGTTTATCTAATTCTATTTTATTAAAATACTTAATAAACAAAAATATTTGATTTACTTAACCAACTTGTGTTCCGTGAATTAAATTCTCCAAAGTTTTTATTTTCATACAATTGAATTTATAAGTCTTAAAGATCTTGCAGAATAGAATTTGCGTCTTCTTCTAGAAGAATGTTTCCTTCTAGAAAAAATAAACAAATCAACTTTATTCCTAAAATATTTGCTAAAATAAAACAATTATATATGAATCAAGTTGAGTACTGTCCGAAAAACCATTAAAATATTTTTACAATTCACAATAAATCTTTTCACATTTACATTTTTTTAGATAGATAACTTTTTACATGCTTATCTAATTCTATATTATTAAAATGCTTTATAAACAACAATATTTGATTTACTTAACCAACTTGTGTTCCGTGAATTGAATTCTCGTAAGTTTTTATTTTCATACAATTGAATTTATAAGTCTGCAAAAGATCTTGCAGAATAGAATTTGCGAAATTTCGTATCAATATCTCGAACAAAATATACATACGTATTTGCAGAGCTACTGGGGTGAAACAATAAAACAGAAAGGTAGAACAAGCGAAAACGAGGAAAAGTAAAGTTTAGAAACAAAACAAATAAAGGTCTTCGACGATTGAATTTTCCTACCTCGGAGATATTTAACGTAGCAATTTTTCTCGATTAGGTACCTGTAAGGGTTGAAATTAAATTTCCATTGAACGTTACACGGGATGAGAAATAAGGCGAGCAGCATTTCATTTTTTATTAGACAATTACCTGGCCGGGGGGTCTAATCCCGGCTATTAGTTCTCCCTAACGATTTCTGAGTTTTCAGCAAGTTTTTATACGGGGCGCCCTGCTCCTGGAGATTAACACAGTTTACTTAAACCAGTATGTATCTGAATTTAATAACGACAAGAAAAGAAATGGATGTGCGTATTATGAAGATAATGTGGTTTGAATATTAATGCTTTATTGCATTTTGAATTGCTTAACTAATTTTACTTAATTTCTAATTTATACTAGTGATTCGGTCCGGCTTCACCTGTTACAGTTTTGTCCACTTTTAAAGACAAAAATGGTTGGTGTAAGTTATCCTTAAAAGATAGATATATGATATAATTATTTTTTTGTATCATTATCATCAGTATCACTCTTGGCTGTACAACCCTTGGTGGGTCATGGCCTCCTCGAGGGTCTTCCTCCACTCATCTGGGTTTTGTGCCAGCTCTCTGCAGTTCAGAAGCTCCAAAGCAGATATGTCTTTGAGGACGACGTCGCTCCATCTTAATTTTGGTCTTTCTAAGCTGGGACTTTGGTGCTTGATGTTCAGTCATTCTCTCCACACCACCTAGCCACCGAAGTCTTCCCAGTTTTATAAATTTTGTGACGTTTAGCTCCTTAAACAGAGTATAGAACTCATTGTTGCAACGTTTGCGCCAAGGATTTTTTTCTTTTCTTTCATTTTCTCCTTCTTCGAATTTTTTCCTAAACGATTTTTTGTATCGCTAACAGATAAGGCAGGGTTTTTCATGAGAACGCTTAAGCGAAAATTTTTTCCCGACTTGATTCACTAATACCGTTAATGCTCAGCTCCTATATATTTTATGATAATTTTTAATGCACAAAAATCTTTCTAGGAGAAATGTTGACCATAATAGTAAGAAATGTATACAAATCCGTTCAGTGGTTCTCGAGATTAGTGCGGTCATACAGACGGACAGACGTTTGCCAGGTACTTTATTTTATACTATGTATTGATATAGGGGCAAGTTGTGTTCCTCTGAACATTCCCCAGTTTTCAACGAACTTTACTTTTTTCTTTTAAATCATACATCATATCGTATTAGTATTATTTGGAGCCTTAATAAACTGTATTGCTTTTTGATTTTTAGTTCAGTAGTATAATTTGGAGCCTTAATAAACATTGTATTGCTTTTTGATTTTTAGTTCAGTAAATACTTTTTTATTAGTGAGATACAAATGCTTTTAAGAAAACCTCAATATTGTCCAGAGGAATAGTGCACGCAAAGTACCTAGATACTTTACTGATGATATCTAGGTCATATAAAACACACTATTTTTTATTTACAATGATTTTATTGTTTACAAATTACAATTGCAAAGAGAAAAGTGAAAAAACAGTCTTTTTTGTATAAAATAATTATATTTTGTGGCGGATCCCACCACCAGGGCGGCATCTGGCGGTCAGGGGGACCAACTGACCTACAGGCGGCGGGCGGCAATACCGCCACTCCTGTTCCGCTCGCTCGACCGCCAATATCGTAGACAAAGTGTTTCATTCCGTAGAAGTTAGCTACCTCGCAACGGCTCCACAGTCCTGAGCCAGCTGAGCTGCCAAAAGTAAGTACAAATCCGATATATACCCTAGACGCACTGTTTGCAGCCTCAGAGTGCGAACGATATGGGGATCTTATAGACATTCTCCATAATTTTAATAAAAAATATTTTTAAGTTCTGTGATTTGAGATAAACTCACTTAATATCTGATCAATTTTTGTGACGGTCATATTTTTGAACAAGCCCTCTGTACCTTTTATCTGTTTTTTGAAGATGTATTTTTACCTTAAAAACATGCAAACATACTCTGATGTCTACTTTCTTCGCACACAGTCTAGTTCTACGGCTGTTAAAATTACTCCTAGCTAACTAAATACTCTTTAAAAGTAAAATGTCTTAGTAAACATGGATGCACGCGCATGTGCACAGCACGTCGCGCAGGTGGCACACAAAAAAGGAATCGTATGAAGGATGAGCGAGAGGAAAATGCACGGATTTACCTCCAAACTTTCGAATTCCTTTTCGTCCGCGAACTTCAGGGGTGATTCACAGTGGAGGAACGTCTCCCACGGTTTTTTTTTTGGCATTGATCTCGGCATTGATATAACTTTGAAAATAATGGTATTTTTTCATGTCGATAACTCGAGTCGATCAAGTTAATAATTTTTATTTGCAAGGTTGCTTCTCACGATGAGGCTTCCAAATTTTAACTGAACCTCACAGCTGTCTGAGCAAATACCCTCGCGGCTTGTAGGTACTGCGTTCGCTCGGTAGCCCTGCATCTGAGGTGGGTGTTATTGGATTTATACAGGAACGATACATTGGGATGGTAAAAGAAATCAGGTAAAGGAGAACAATGCCATGCGCCAACAATGGGTACATAAAAATTGGTTATTACATATTTTATTGTATGATAAATAATTTTATTGTTTAATAAATAAATATATAAAAATAAATAAATAAAATAAATCGTGCTTTTTTACAAAAAAAGTTTTTACTCGAAGAGACTCTGTTCGGAATTTCGGAACGAAATTTTTAAATAAAAAAAAAGCATAGTTTTAAACAATGATTTTTACTCACTAGGGGATTTAACTAAGTAGAATAAAGGTATGTTTAATACACGCGAGGGGTGATATTCTTTCGTTGTGACCCAATCTCTTCGCCTAAAGATAGAGTTTAATTTATCTCTGTATATTTGTATATTCTGTGGTTACCTTCAATATTCAAAATGTTTGAATTGAGACCTCTGTGCGTGGGCCTAGTCTTCTGCGGATCTAAAGTATTAGACCACAGCGCAAGGCTTGAATTACTCGGTATCAGTTGGTACGCCTGTAGTCTAAACATGACACTAATTAATCGCGAAACGGCTGTGTATAGAATAGGCCAACACACATTTCTATATTGCCCTTTCACATTATCACAGACCTAAATACAAACACTATTCAAAAGTACCTACCCAGCTAGGTATATTGAACCACAAATATAAGCAGCTGTCTTCACTTTGTTTGCTTGTCGGTATCATGAACGATTAACGATATTAATTAAAAGTTTGCCTCGTCGCAAAATAAATTGTGGTTTCTGTTTGTGAATTAATTCCAAAAATTATTATTCGTGGCCGGTCGTTTCATTTCTGTTAATTGAACAATATTTAATTATTTATCATTTAAATAAAGAAACTTCGAAACTCGGAAATGGTCTCTGGTTAACATGTAACGTCTTTATATTTTATAGGTACAAAATACGTATTATATGATGATATTTTAGAATTGCGAACAGATAATATAAAAGAAAAAAATATTTTTGATATCTGATTAAATTGATTTAATTTGAAAAATTCATCAGTAAGAGTTCATTGAAAAACTATGGAATCTTTTGATTTACAATGAATTAAGCTTTCTGTTACACACATACAATAATTACGTACATATGTCACTACTAAGTTCTGAGAGAAGATTTTTATAGGATATTTTATAACAAAAATCTTAGAAAAATATATTCATTCCGGCGTAAAACATCATATGTTGGCATAATAAAATCACAAATTATTTGAAAACAAAAATAAACTTGAAAAAAATTGTATTAACACAAAAACTAAAATTGACATATTAGATTTAAGTGGAATATAAGAAATTGCCAATGTACTTACTGACAGTAAAAACATTGGCAAATCTTCAAGAAACCTGAATACGAGAATAAAACAACATTTTTGTTGCTTAAATAAAAATATTTTTTTGGAATTCATCAACCATATAACCACTACCTGTAATTCGATAGTCACAAATGAAAACTTCTCTCCTCTTATAAAATCTTTAGTGTTTAGATTCTAGAACTTCATGTTTATTTTTAAGGAAAATTTTCAATCAATTAAATTTTATCTTGACTGTTTGATAATGGCCTAACAAGCCGAAATATCTGTAACGTTTAAAATAATGCTTAGCTTGCAAAACTTAAAAATAATACTTATCAAATTTTTATTTATTTTAAATTTCATTAAAAGTTAAATCTTATATAGGATTGATAATAAATGACTTGGAAACCGTTGAAATAAAAAAAATATATTCATAGAAAACACTAATAAATCTTTTCCTAGCACTTCACCATTATAAGCCTTGTTTCCTTTACTGACCAAAAAAACCCCTCCACTCCGCGACTCGCCTCTCTACCCGAACAGTATTACTCATTAATTACACCTGGTGATGAAAGGACTGCTATAGATAAAAGCGACAAAATGTACAGAATATGTTCAGTTGAGTGAAAATTAAAACAATCATGTTGCACCACAAACTAACTGCTACGTTGATTAATAACAATATAACCTTATTATTTTATTATCTATCATTCCAGGCATTAGGGATAGGGAACGCAAAACCTCTAAGGTTTCCAGAGATCACAAACGAGATCGTATCATACAGAGAGCACATATGTATAATAATCACAGTAAACCCTCTATTTAACGAACAAAATATCTAGTCCGTATGTCACATGTGAAATGAACACCCTGTTAACTTAATTTTAACCCTGTTTTGCCTATCATTAAATTAACAGGTTATTTTTTTTTATTAATTCATTGTTATTTTTAAACAAATTTTATCGAAAGAAACACTTTAGTGATTACGTAAAGTTGAGTACAATATACATAAATGTACCTATATATTTTTTATGAAATTAAATATTTCGTAAACAAAAAGTTTTAGTTAAGATATATTATAGATGTCTCATAGAGACGAAGTTATATTTAAAAGTAGGTATGGATGTCTTTTTGGGCCTATAATAAAAATAATACATATAGGGCTTACGACCTATCGTACGACTGGCTTAAGTAATCACTTTACACAGTGTAACGTTCATAATTTCCACCCATGATAGACTACCACATCTATCAAATTTTTGGAAGTTGTATATACGTTTAACTTACACAACTTGTACCGTACCGCCACCTGCACTCTAAAGCTTTGTTATTTCCATAATCCAATACAGATGTCACTATTGATAATGTCACAATAAATAATGAAATATTTTGGTTGGCAGTTAAAGCAATGACCTTCTTATGTGTATATAATATTCTTCCGAATTATCAACATTACATGAGAACACATCTGAAAATTATTTCAATTTACTCAACCAATTGATTGGTCATTTTTTTACACACGTTTTTGGAAAATACACCTAAATTTTTTTTTTTTTATAATTTTTTTTTTTGTATTTTTTTATAGAGATGCGAATAAGGGCGGCGTGTCACATCAATATTCTTAGTGTTATAAAATTAATGTTTTTGCTGTGAAAATAAGATGAGATCTTTTCCAGTAAACCAATAAGTTAATCACTATTCTTTCAGCCTTAACCGACTACCCATCGCCCAAATTAGTCCGTAATATTGAAGTTTTATGGTATGATGATAATATGGAATACTAGGAAAAAGCAATCAGCTCAACGATTGCTATTGTTAGGCCCCGCGGCCGGTTTTGTCATGCAGTGTAAATATATTATTAAGAATTATTTTTGACAATATTTTTATATGTGTGTTCTGAGAACAGAATTTCTAGATTTTGTCCACAGAGAAATAATTCTTAATTAAGATAAATTATAGAATGTTGATTTGGTGAACGTTGAATTATGTAAAATGATCACTTAAGCCAGCTCATAAGATCATAAGTCCTGGGCCACCCTATAAAGAAATCCATACACGATTCCCAAATGAATAGCTTCGTCTTTGCGAAACATCTATAATTTCTCATTTAAGAGTTCTTTGAAAGCAGTTAAAACTTAAATGAATTCATTTTCTGAGAAGTATTGTAATTTGACTGAAAATGAGAGCAACTTCATTACTACAAACGCGCAAATGAACGTCATATTATGTATGATTTTAAAAATGTTTTTTATTCAGACTATGTACTGCAAACACAATATTTGAGTAATTTATTACTACTTTAGTTTCGAAAGGAGCAGTTAATTACAGCAGTTAAGAAGCAGAAAATTACAATTATTAGAGAATTAGGGTGAAGTAGAATGAGAGTAGAGTAGTTTGAATTTGTGACCGTCAAAATAATGCTTTTTATCAATTATGTGGTTAAAGAATTCCGAGAAATTGTTATTTTTTAGGCAACGGCGATGTTCTTTTTTCTTGTATTTAAGTTTCACGTGGTTTGATATATATATTTTTTATCATTGTCTCCAGAACACCTGATAATGAGAGTAATACATAACTCAAATGCTACGTGTGTGGTATAAAGTTGAAATAAAAATTATATTTTAAATTTATTAAATTAAATGAGTAGCTTGTTCGTCTTGTGGTTAGGACTTTCGCCTCGTGATCCTAAGATGCGGGTTCGAACCTCACTCCAGACCAGCAAGTTAGTCCTATTTTCATAGCACAAGCGTTTAGCTTAATTTGAAAATAGTAAGAATATTGATGTGTCATGTATTCCGCGTTCGCATGTCTATGTTTTTTTTTAAATTAATTAAAATGTTCCACCATGAAGTGACTGCTAAATCAGTCAATAATGTAATTTAATTGATTTTAGACCAAAAATATGAAATGAGAGCGTGACCTGTTACAAGGAACCATTAGCTGAAAGAATAAGAATAATTTGAATTATAGTGTTGAAAACATTATTAAGATCTTTGTCAAAAAATAAAATAAATATTAGGTCCTTACATATGAAATTGACGTTTAGTATGGGAGGAACATAAAGCCGATTTTTTTTATTATAATATATTTATTTAATCAAAGTATGTACCATTGCTATCTATGCACTTTTGCCATCTCATAGGTAGTTCATCGATCCCTTTACTATAAAAACCATTCGGACGGGAATCAATAAAATCTTTGAAGGCGGTTTTGACTGCCCCATCGGAGTTGAATTTTTTCCTTTGCAAGAAGTTATCCAAATTTCGAAAATAATGGTAATCTGTTGGGGCAAGGTCCGGAGAGTACGGTGGATGTCTTAGACATTCCAATTGAAGCTCCTCTAATTTGGTATCCGTCTGTTGTGCAGTGTGTGGTCTAGCGTTATCATGAAGCAGCAGTGGCCTAGAGCGATTAACCAGCCTCGGTTGTTTAGCAGCTAGCTTTTCCATCATGGTTTGCAGTTGCTGACAATAGACATCTGCCGTAATCGTCTGGCCAGATTTCAGAAAGCTGTAGTGAACGACACCAGCACTAGTCCACCAAACGCTCACAATTAACTTTTTTGGAGTCAATTTTCGCTTGGGGCATGGTTTGGCTGGTTCGGCAGGGTTCAGCCATTGCGATGAGCGCTTCCGATTATCGTACAGGATCCACTTTTCATCACAGGTAATGATTCGATTTAAAATCCCTTCATTATTGTGCCGGTTGAGTAATGCAACGCAGCATTCAACGCGCGTTTGTTGATTTGCTTCACTCAATTCGTGAGGTACCCACCTTTCAAGCTTTTTCACCTTACCAATTTGCTTCAAGTGGATTAAAACAGTTTTATCACTACCACCGCAGCCTGCAGCTAACTCGGATGTGGTTTGCGATGGATCCGCTTCCACAATAGCCTTCAATTCTTCATTATCAACTTTGGTCTCCGGCCGTCCACGGGGCTTGTTCTGCAGGTCGAAATTTCCAGAACGAAAACGTTGGAACCAAAAACGCACTGTGTTTTCTTTTGCGGCACCGTCGCCATACACATCATTAATCCTTCGAGCCGTTTCTGCAGCACTGGTGCCACGGTGGAACTCGTACTCGTTAATAACGCGATATTTCAAGTTTTTCATTTTATAAACTGAGTGACGCAAAGAAAAAAACAATTGAGGAAAAAACAAATTAATTATAATTTTCAAAACACAAATACATGAGTAAATAGCTGTATAAATTTGGATTTGGAATTCCTAACCAATGAGAAGATATTTGAGATCAAATTTGCCAGTACGGAAAAACGTCAATTTCATATGTAAGGACCTAATATTAAACAAATTACTCATGTTTTTTTTCAATAATTTTTGATAACAAAATCTGTTTGATTATCCTTTAAATAATTGATTTTCATTATTTTAAAAGAATATTGGAAATTCTTGAAATAAAATAGCCGAACTCACCACTGAGAGAATGTTCTTTTCGGATCTGTTTCACTATGATGTTCGATAAATTTGACGATTCACTTCACAGATCATCCAACGTGAGCACTTTATACACAAACTGTTGCGAAAGCGCGATAATTCTTTCGAAAGATTACTTCGAGAGTCAAATCGATAGGTATCGTTCTCTCGACACGACAACAAACTACGCTTGACAATAGATTTCTACTGTACGATCAAGGTAGGATGAAAAAAGGTAGAGGGAAGGGGAATCGTGGCGTAGAATGCCAGATCATAAAACGCTTAGAGATACGAATACTAAACAGCTGATTATTTTTGAAAACGATTTTGAAATCCGTTTTTTCGTTTTATTTCTGCGTGCAGGAATAAAGATGCCCTTCCAGATACATTTCTATAACACTATTGTTGCGTCACAGCTACAACGCACCCAGTGTCTATGTTTAATGCTTATCCAGAGGGATGATAAATCCTGGAAGCGACCGTTCACCGGTGTTCTGGTGACTCCCGCGGAACATTATATACAATACACAAACTTTTGTCGCGTGTGATTAATGTGAAAAGTTCTCGGAAATACTTCTTCCCTTGTAGGGAACTTCGCGTCGAGCGTTTCTGGGCGTAGTAATATTATTTTTATACCACTCATTGTAGAGTCCTTAGCAAGTACATGATAAGATCGTGTAGACCTTCAATAAGCGTGTGGCGTTTCCATTCGTCAATCGATCATAATGATTTCAGAGGTGGCAAAAAACTGCTGAGTGCCGGCAAAGGAGATTTTGTGTTGATGAATTGTGAAAGATTCAAAATAAAATGTACTAAGATGTATTAATCAAGTGGATTTTAAACGATTTAACTACTTTTTGGCGCATGGTATTCAATTCTTTATCCTGATAAACTATTTTTACCATCCCAATATATCGTTTCTATGTAAAATTCCAATAATAGCCTCCTAAAATGCAGGGCTCCCGAACGACCGCGGTACCTACATACATTTCACGAGTGTATTCGGGCACGACTTTTTATCTGTCGATATACTCGCTATTGTGTTGCCAGTTATTAGCACACACCACAAAATAGTGGAGAAAATGCGAGGGATCAGATGTTATATTTCCAATTTTTTTTATTTAAGTGTTGACAAATTGTATAATTTATTCTATTTCAATATTGTGTATTTAAAAGATTTAATTTTGTAACTACCTTTTTCCTAATATTACAAAAGAAAACACTGCCTACCTGGACACGAACTCTGGAGAGGCGAGGTGGACGAGACTTGGAAAAAACTTTATATTCCTTAATTATTAATTAAAAGTGTTAATATTGAGTAAGCGCGTGAACAATTTTTTAAACGATGAAAAAATTGATCACATACACCAACTCAAAATCTAAAATTTTGATTAATTTAATTAAAGAAGAAAAAAATGATTTTTTCCAACTTTTTGTCGCTCGGTAATAAAACCTTTTCGAAAATATAATTTTTTTGAAACCAAAAGATAAATGCTTGCTAAATGACGTTTTATATAGTACGACTAATGAGCGACGTTTCTGAAAGGAAAATTTTAAAGCGTATCTTTGGACAGACGCTACAATGAAATGCTAAGCATCATAAAACTTACAAAATTAAAAAAACTTCGATGGTAGGGGTCATGAAATGTCAACAGAATGACTGAACAACAAATATTAAAATTCTTGCTGAATACCTAGTAGACCAATAGAAGGAAGGAGCTTAGGAAGACCAAAAATCGAAAATGAATGATAACGTATCCAAAGACTATCTAACTTGGAGATTCAGAACTGAGAACGAGATCGGTGGAGGAAGACTCTTGAGGAAGCAAGAGGCCCAATTACAGAAGCGGAATACATCACAAAACACCCAGGCTTGAGTAATCACATAGATTAAATGTGATCTCACCGGGAATTGAACCCGGAATCCTCGTTGTGAGAAGCCAATGTCACACCCACTGGGCTACGAGGGCTGCCAATCCGATTCTTTTAACCGAATCACAAAATTTTAGTAGAATGTATGAAGTATGTATTTAGGCAGAAAAGTATATTTGAACTGTTTTTCAGATAAACGCTGTATTTTATTTTAAATACCCACTGTATTTGTGTCTATATTTAAGAGTCACTTAAAATTATCTAGTTTCTTGTGAACCGACAACTGTGCCGTTTACCCTATTTTATATTTATATAACTCGTCATTTATGTAAAAATAAAAAGAAGTTCGTAAGTAGTAGAGTAAATACGCGTATTCAATGAATAATTTAACGATAATGAAGTACCTACATTTGATGAATAATTGACTATAAAAATATATGAAAAACAATATAAACAAAATTTGTACAAAAATAAATAAAACTTTGTTGCTATGTAGTTTGTAATTCAATGAACGCGGAGTTTGGCCGCACAGCGCTTCCTAATGGAAAAGATGGGATTAAAGGAAATACGGTCTTCCCGAAATTTCTACTCCCCTATTGAACAATCAATATTTGAACATCGGGTACGTCTTGGTAGAAGGTATCTTCATTCTTTATTTGCAAAGGTAGAACACGTTGAAAATTGTCTCACATGGTCATAAATTTTCACCCGTATTGGGAAAAAATTCTAATAATTCGAAAAAAAAGAAAATTATGTCAAATTTAATTTAATTTTTGAGTAAGAAAAATTTACACGAATGCAGTCATGATATCAACTCTGATTACCGTAAAAAAAGATTTTCAAGCATTTCAAATGAGAAAAAATGCTTTTAATTTTAAAACGCTATTTCTATGTCTCTAAAATAGTTGAATATTTTCTCTAAATATTGAATACATACTTGGCAGTAAATATACACACTTGGGAGTTAAATGGTACAATACATTGTTGTCGCAAAACAAATTTCAAGAAAGGAACATTCCAAAATACGAACAGTTTAAGAAAGAAGTCAAATACTTGATTTTCGATAGCGATGAATTGTAACATTGCCCACATGTCCCAAATGGTTTCTGTATGATAAAAAAAATTACTACTTCTAAATGGTTATTGCTTTTATAATTTAATTTAGCTTGTAAATACTTCTCCCATAAGCTCGAGCTTTGGCTCATATTATGGGGAGTATAATGTCTCTAAAAATATTATAACATAGAATCAATTTATTATAAAAAACATGTATCTACTGTATAAATATTTATAATAAATAAATAAAATAAATAATTAGAAGAATTGATTAATATATCATAAAATTTAAAGCATAATTAAGTCCCATTCAATACGGCCGTAATCCATATCATTCGATTTGAATGATAATTTGATAAAATGATAACTTAAAGAATCGGGGGTTTATATATTAATTATTAAATAATTTATTTAAAAAATGTACGGATGCAATCTTTTTAAAATAAGCATAAAATAAAGCAATATATATATACATATTAGGTCCTTACATATGAAATTGGCGTTTTACCTTACTGGCAAATTTGATCTCAAATATCATCTCTTTGGTTAGGAATTCCAAATCCAAATTTATACAGCTATTTACTCATGTATTTGGGTTTTGAAAATTATAATTCATTTGTTTTTTCCTCAATTGTTTTTTTCTTTGCGTCACTCAGTTTACAAAATGAAAAACTTGAAATATCGCGTTATTTACGAGTACGAGTTCCACCGTGGCACCAGTGCTGCAGAAACGGCTCGAAGGATTAATGATGTGTATGGCGACGGTGCCGCAAAAGAAAACACAGTGCGTTTTTGGTTCCAACGTTTTCGTTCTGGAAATTTCGACCTGCAGAACAAGCCCCGTGGACGGCCGGAGACCAAAGTTGATAATGAAGAATTGAAGGCTATTGTGGAAGCGGATCCATCGCAAACCACATCCGAGTTAGCTGCAGGCTGCGGTGTTAGTGATAAAACTGTTTTAATCCACTTGAAGCCAATTGGTAAGGTGAAAAAGCTTGAAAGGTGGGTACCTCACGAATTGAGTGAAGCAAATCAACAAAGGCGCGTTGACTGCTGCGTTGCATTACTCAACCGGCACAATAATGAAGGGATTTTAAATCGAATCATTACCTGTGATGAAAAGTGGATCCTGTACGATAATCGGAAGTGCTCATCGCAATGGCTGAACCCAGCCGAACCAGCCAAACCATGCCCCAAGCGAAAATTGACTCCAAAAAAGTTACTTGTGAGCGTTTGGTGGACTAGTGCTGGTGTCGTTCACTACAGCTTTCTTAAATCTGGCCAGACGATTACGGCAGATGTCTATTGTCAGCAAATGCAAACCATGATGGAAAAGCTAGCTGCTAAACAACCGAGGCTGGTTAATCGCTCTAGGCCACTGCTGCTTCATGATAACGCTAGACCACACACTGCACAACAGACGGCTACCAAATTAGAGGAGCTTCAATTGGAATGTCTAAGACATCCACCGTACTCTCCGGACTTGCCCCAACAGATGACCACTTTTTTTCGAAATTTGGATAACTTTTGCAAAGAAAAATTCAACTCCGATGGGGCAGGCCAAACCGCCTCAAAGATTTTATTGATTCCCCGTCCGAATGGTTTTTTTAGTAAAGGATCGATGAACTACCTATGAGATGGCAAAAGTGCATAGATAGCAATGGTACATACTTTGATTAAATAAATATATTATAATTAAAAAAAATCGGCTTTATGTTCCTCTCCATACTAAACGCCAATTTCATATGTAATATAATATATATATATATATATATATATTACTATAGTGAACAATATAGTAATACTAGTTCGTACTGTTCGTACCCGGCGTTGCACGGGTTAAGGACTAAGTTGAAAATAAATTTGTGGGGGGAAACTAAGGTTCCATTGTTTTGCAAGGCCTCTAATTAAAATGATGTTTCCATTTGATCAAGGCTGGGATAAATAGGATGTCTAGGAAAGAAATACGGCCTATTTTTTCCGTCGGGAATATATTTACCTACGCAAAAATTGGGTCCAATCAGTAAAGCGGTGTAGATTTGTACAGAAAATATATCTGGTAGAGGGGATGGGTAAGAGAGGAAGGGGAAATATTGCATATATTACCCGACTAGTCCAAAATAATAAGTTTTTAAATTTTAAGTCCGTTCGGTCGAACGGTATAGATTTGCATTTAAAATATATCGGAGGAAAGGGAAGGGTAAAAGAGAAGGGAGGAAATGTCACCTATGTTACTCGCCGGATCCTAAAGAATAAGTTTCCAAATTTTGAGTCCGATCGGTCGAACGGTACAGATTTGCATTGAAAATTAATCAGGGGGAGGGGAACGGTTATAAGGGGAGGGGGGAAATGTCGCCTTTGTTACCCGCCAGGTCCCAAAGCATAGGTATGCAAAATTTGACTCGAATCGGAGAAACGGTGTAGATTTGTATAGAGAACAGATAGACAGACACGAAGACAGACAGAAAGTTTTATAGGTAAAGATATCGGTATTGCTAATAATCTTTTGAGAATAAACCATTCTTTTCATAGTATTAAGGGTTAAGAAATTTTAGAAATTATAAAAAATGTTGATGGTTTTTATTATTAAATATTATCAATAACCAAATTCTTTTTTAACTGTAAATAGTTGGGGATATTTTATATAAGCCGTATGTTTTTCCCAGAAACGATTCTCGACGTTTCGTTGAATGCTTATTCAACGTCATCAGGAGGACGACCTTTACCCGCGGAGGTAGAGGGCGGACTGATTATTGCTTTCGAGGCCGTAAATTATATGCACTTTGTTATGGAGTGTTCACGTAGTATCCTGATGAAAGGACTATTATTCCCGAAACGTGTGATAATTTAATGAAAATAGGTTTTATACAAATTTTATGTTACTTTACAAATGTTACTTCATATATACTACACATAGCAATATTAACAAATGTTGGGTCAATTGGAGCAAATGAGAGGCGCACAAATATTCCATTTTAGAAACGGTTTACCGGGGGTTAATTACTAACTCGATCGATAAAAATTTTATCCTTTTTTGTAATATTTGTGAATTAAAAGATTTTATACAAATTTTATTTACATATCTACAAATTAATTATTTTTAGTACAATTCGTTTAAAATTTTAGATTTCGTTTTACGATTCGTTTCTACATTCAAATTTTTTTTAGCAAACATACTTCGTGAATTTTCGAAAATATTAAGAAAATAAAAAGTCTGTTAAAATCGACCGACTATTGTAACCGCATGTCTATCAAAGGTTAACTGTTCAAAATGTACAATAGTAAAACACAATGAGCTGTATGTAGACTAACAATAAACATCTACAGTACTAAATAATATATTGTTATTTGAAGCAAATGAAATGGGAGTAGGAGTGGGCAGAAAAGGATGAAGAGGTTGAAATTAGAGTTGGGGGAGGGAAAGCCGTAAAATTTACACTTGCGAATTAGCAGCTGAAAAATACATTTTAGTGTTTATAGTACATTTAAGTGTATAAATACATTTAAGTGTCAACTACATTTAAGCGCTAGGTGTTAAATTAAATTGATTTAACCTCAATTTATTTCATTAATTAAATATACCTAATACATTATTACATAATAAATGATGTTACAATATACTTACTACTCCTGACGAGTTAGAAAATTCATTCCGGGTGTTACACTTAAAATTACAAAGAACAAGGTTTAATTAGAAAATATAAAGAAAAAGCTAATATAGAGAAAAAAAATGTGGAACAGCAAATAGTAAAAAAAAACTGTAAAGAAAAAATGTGTCGATAAGTGTATTTAATTTTGTGTTCTGAAGCAAGAGCGGACACGGCGAGAACTAAACACCTTCTCAGAACTACCGTGATGAAGACTCTAAGACCTATTGCGGGCAAGACCCTCAGAGACAGAGTACCCAAAGCGTAAATCCGCAGAACCTGCGAAATACAAGACATTGTACGATGGAGCAGGCAGAGAAGGCGTTTCTAGAGGGACCATGTCGAGAGAATGGACCAGACAAGACTTCCCAGAGGCGTGATACGCGGGAATCCAGAAGGGTGCCGACCGCCAGGGAGACCACCAAAGTGGTGGAGAGAGGGCTGGACGTCCTCGACACGAGACCAGGACTGACCTATCAATACAGATCAAGGATCTAATAAAAGAAGAATAAAAAGTTTTTAAAAATTAAAAAATCAAAAACGATTTTTAGAACCAAAATATTTTTTATCCAAAATAGGACGATAGTTTCGGTAGATTATGCCATTATCAACGGATGCACGTGAGTTTTATACAAAAATTATTGGTGAAATTATGGGGAATTACTTGAATAATACAATCAAAACAGGAAATGGCTTTATAATTACGAGTATAATATCTGAAAAGGTAATTAAATATTAACTCTTAAACACATAATATTGGAAATAACTAGGATAATTGAATAAATTCAAACAATATATTAATATACATATTATTTTGTGTCTTGTTTTGTGCTGGTGTATATCAAAATTAAAGGCTGGTCTGATATTGGTGTGTGATTAATGTAAAATATGTCAGTTGTAATGTTATATTTTGGCTGAATCGTAATAAGAACTATTTGTGTGTATCCTGTAGTAGTTGGTATATATTCCTTATATTATTTTGCATAACTTGTATTTCTGATGTTTGTCTTTTGATTATTGTGCCCCGTATAAAACTGATATCACTGAGATGGAAGTGGAGCATGGCATAATGTGTGGCGCGGAGTAGAGATGTAGGGAACATAGTTGAAACCGATGTAGTTCACCAGTTATTGGGGAAATGTTTGTTTTTACATGTTAAACATGGGAGTTCCAAGAGTCAGTTTATTTCAGAGTATATTTGAAGTCGCTGTCCTCATTCCAGGAATAAGGACGGTGAACAGCTGTTTCGAGCCGCTAGAAATAAGGAGATGTACTCTCAAGTAATAATCAGTGCTGGGGGACCTGATTGGATACTAGGAGAAGAAGATTTAAAGTCACCTTAATAACATAATAAATAACCTTCAGAATACTTTGAGTTTGTCCAAATTTTTCAAGAATACGGTACTAGATTGTATCCCAGGGGACATAATTTATCAAGAAAAAGCTTTCGACACCGGTGGCACTTGTGATAATTACAACACACATGTGAAACAAGTTGTTGAACTTAAAAATATACACAACTTCCAAAAAGATATTCTATCATGGGTGGAGATGTGAACGTTACATTGTGTAAAGTGATCACTTAAGCCAGCCGCACGATAGATCGTAAATTCTATGAACATCCAAATAAAAGACTTTGTACCTACTTTCCCCAAAAAATGTAATTTCGTCTCTATGAGAAATCTATAATATATCTTCACCTTTAAATAATTTAAAATTTTTTGTCGTGATTTATTTGAATTTGGTTTCTTGAGGTCATCAGAGAGTATTCTTGATTCATGAGTTTGAATCTGCATAAGGTAAATAAAACGTTTGAAATTTTAGGTTCTGCAAAATTTAAATTTTTGCCTGTTTCAGGTTTGGATAAATAATTAGTATGAAGCAGTTTCGAAGAATTGACATAAGGATCTCAAATCATGTGATACATTCTTATGTATTGGAAGAAATGCATAAAAAATTCGAAATAATATCAATTTGACATTTTGTTATATGAAAACCGAACCGATTTCATCTTGGGTAAAATCGGCTACAACTGTTTCGAGAATAAAAGGAAAGTGTTTCTTGTTACTATTTTCTACCGATTGATTCGGGGTATGTGGATTGACATATATTATATAGGGTCTGTATATTGAGGTGTCCCGTCCATATATGAGAAAAAAAATTGAGCTACACCATCGCAAAAGATATCAAAATTTGCGTAATTTTACACAGTTTCCGAAAAGAGTAAAAAAAACTAGAACTGCCTGTCATTTTGAGGGCTCTACCGAGCTTTGAAGTTTTGTAAATTTTACATTATTATAGAGTTTTTATAGTTTTTATTAAAAAAATAGAGTTTAAAAGGTATTTTATTATTAAAATAAATGAAACAAAGCACAAGAAAATAAAATAAACAAAATATAGATTACAACCAATGACAAAAACTAAAAATTTTAACTTATTTTTGTGTCTAAAATTTGGTATTTCTGCTCGAGATTGCATCCTAGTTCTAATAAAGCCATCTGTAGAAGAAACGTCAGTTACACTTGGTGAGGTGATTGTTTTATTCTCTAGGACCCGAAGTGCAACCATCTAAGGTCAATAATAAATGACGAAGGGGTAACTCATTGACATGAAGCATACAAACACACCATTGAAACGGTCTCTCCAAATACTCTAAATATTGGATCACGCCACCCTTCCAACTGGTGTTAGTTGCAGTTCCATCACATTCAACGCAAATCACGTCATATAAATTACAACCTTGACCCTCTACTAAAGTTGTTATCGAAGTAAGAATTCCCTTTGCAGTGCCGCGACTTTCGGTGTGTCACAAATAAATTAATCCAGGTTGTGCTAAAATTGAGATGTTGTGATGGTCGACATAGAGATAGATTTAATAAATTTAGAAAATCTTAAAATAATAATATTCAAAAAAGTCAAGTATGGAAATCAAAAATATATTTCTTCTGTTTGGAATCGTTTAAAAGTAAAAGCCTGATATATTTCTTCTTAAGATTCTATGTATTACAAGAGGCTAACAAAATATTGAATATTCAGCTATACAAGTAATATTTCTTAGATCTTTATTATACCATAGATATAATTCTGTGTTAAATTAATATCGTTTGCCAATCCTAATAGACTCGACCTTGTGAGTAGGTGCGAACGAGCCTTTACTATTTATGAATCAGAATAGTAAGTCTCGCGTGTAGCGGGTGCTTAACTGTTATTTTAACGAAACGGACCAATCACAGGCGCGCTTTGCCTTCGACGGGTTGAGCCGGAGGCGACCGTCCTGATGGCTGAATCCGGCCAATGGCGAGCGCCGGCGGTGAGGTCATCGGGCATAGGATGAGTCACTGCACTAGCGTGGATTTCAGAGGTATGGTGAAATCATTACTATAAAAGGAGCGAACTCGATATACTCAGCCCCTTCAGTTCGAGACCAGACTTGCGAGCGGGAGCGCTGCCCAACAGACTACCGACGGAGCCTTGAGTTCCAGAACATCATTTGCGGACGGAGTTGCTGCCCGGACGTATGGAGGAATCTACCATTCATCGGTGCCAGAGAGGATCATACCGCCACTGTGTAACAGCTAAGGAACATATTCATATTATCTATTACGGTTAATTATTTTCACTATCGAAATGTATTTATTTTGGGAATATTTGAGTTCGGAATAATTATGTGTAATTAAATATCACGATTGCTTGTGTGATATTGGTTCAAATCGTACAAGAATTCCGTTCCAAACGGGTGTATTTTTATGCAAAGCGAATTTCATACCGTTTATGCTAAAATTTGAATACACGGATTTCTATATGAATTACTTAGTAGCATTATAATAATTACTGTATTGCATAAGTATTGCGCAATCCGGTCTTCAGTTAACTCTTTATGATTTGAGTACCTCGGTACATCTAGCTTACCAAGTAGCTTCAGAATGACGAGTAAAGGACAGAATGGGGAAGTCTAACTAAAGATTGGGGATATCTGGTTTGTGTTAGCCTAGCTGGCTGAGGGGTGGATGATTGCCGGCACTTGGGCGTGGAACCCGCACAAGCCCCTGCAGGGCCCCTTAAAGGCGGGGTCCTCCTTGTTGCTCGGGGTCGTCAATAAACCGACCACCTAACCTCATCTGGCGCAAACTACTTAAACCAACAAAAAGGTTCCCTATGTCTTTGGAAGGATTTCCATGCTTGAATGCTGTAAAACCTTGATAGAAAACGTTAACTTCTATTTCGTCCTCTGTAAGAAAGACAGGGCCAGAATAAATATAAAAATCATTCACTCATATGGAATAGCTGGGATATTATAAATATGTTACTAACACTCTAACATTTGTCCAAAGTAAATGTTGCAAGATGCAGAATCGTGGGACGCCGCTCTGAAAAGGCATAATGAGATTGCACAATAATTTGTAACATCACTGACTATGCCCGCAAAGGAGGCTAATGTCGTCATCAATTCGTACCAAAAGAGTACATGATTCTTCAAACACCGGCCTAAAAGAAAGGCGCCTCAAGACAACACACATCATCAGAAACTCGTACCAAAAGAGTACGGCCTTCTCAATTATAAGCCTAAAAGAGGGGCGTCACAGGATCACATCTCGTAAAGAAGAGATAGAGTCTCGGGATGCAGTAAGTTCCGGAGGAACAAGGGGGGCCGTTTAGTCACTTAGGAAGTCGGCCACCGGGTTTAGGCGGGCGCGGAGCCTCTACCCCTCTCAGCAGAGATGCTGAGGGTTTAAAAAACCAAAATTTAACATTCAAAGAAACTATTATTTCATATAAACTCACGGGCTGTTGTAGAATCCTTTCGAACAAACCATCCCCGAGACCTTATCTACTTATTTATAAAGAAGTTTCGCTTCAAAAATGTCGTATTTCGTAAATAGCAAATATATGTATTATTTTCTCACGCAACTAATATGAACAGGTTCATACACGTCTAGGACGAAACCATTCAAGGTAAGAATTTGCTAATACAAAGTGTTTATAATTATTAATTTCAGTGTTATTTAATATGTGTGAATTTTTCCCTTTGCAACGTTCGAACAATTCTACTGGTTTGTCCCAAATCGAAAATGTTTTATTTCTAATACACGAATTCTTCTGGTGAACGTATTTTATTGTAACATAAATGTATAGATTATTAGGTTCGTTAGATGTTTTTATTACGTAATATTATGCAATTGTTTCCACACTGCTCCTATAAAAGAATTTGAAGTTATTACGATACACAACGGGGTCCTTCATCCATTAGACGAATCATGTGCCAATTCAACGACGTATTACGAATAGTATATATTGTATTTATCGAGATTTAGTCGCATTTATTATTTCTAGTAAGGTTTTTAGTATTGGTGCCAGGCGCCATTATGAGGCGGAGATAGTTCATATTCATAGCCCGACTGTAATAGGTATTTTTGTCGCGTAAGAGGTAGCACTTTTAGAAATATAACTGTGTTTTATGTTTCGTCCCTGACGGACAGGATGGTATAGCTGTGGCTATTTAGGTAATATACTTAGTAAATGCAAAGGGCATTAGGTATTGTCAATTTCGTATGCGAACCCAAGATGTTAGAAATATTTTTAGTTAATATTTTTAGTTAATATTGCATTCAAAAGCGCAATTTTCACAGAATAATTATTTCCAGTTAATAATATATATTTTAGTTAAATGTATAGTTAGCACAGGCAGAGTATTAATTTTGTATAGAATACATTATTTATAATATTTCAAGAAGGTATAATATTTTATTCCGCGATCCTTTTATAGTTACAGCGTATCTGTCGACCTCAGCCGTTGCCACCCGCGCCATACAACTATTTTCGCTAACATCATACGGCAAATGACTTTATTCATTGCAATGAAATTTATATTATTTAATATTATTTTCAGTTAATACGTATTTTTAGTTAATTTATCGTATAGAACAATTTCTGATAGTATAGAACATTATTTCATATGAAAAGTTGAATTTTAGTAGTAGTAATATTTCTGTATTGAATATTTAATTTTTAACAACTGTATCGCTACATCATATGGTTGAAGTCGACCGGTTGCAACCTGTCGCTCGATCGCGCGCGCTCACATATAAGAATAATGAAATATTTGATAATCCAATATATTGTATTTTGAACGCGACGGTTTGCTACTTACTAACCTTCATTATTTAGTAGGACCCACATTAGGGTCATCTTACATCGTTAGCCGTGAAAAGAATATGATTTACATTGATTTGCAATGGAATGATTTGTATTATAGATTTGCTTTGCCTTATATATTCAACACACACCCCATGGGATGTCTAACTCTGGTGCCGGACCAGGAGCAATACTAAATTATTATTAAATGTATCAAGGCCGCGATGCCCTACTATCTAGCTGGATCATCTCAATGTGGTCTTCTAAAACTTCTTTACGATGGTCTTTTCGTCCATCAAAGAAAATGCTTTTTATAACAATACTTCCAATATCTTTTGAAGCTTCCGAGCCTTAGATATATCTCTGGATCTTATTTTTATCAATAACCAGAGTTAAATCTTTGGTAAAAACCAAGCCGACGTCAGCCAAAACCGCAAAAGCAACAGCAGCAGCAGACCGTTACGATAAACCGTATTTATTATAGACCTTAGCAACTGTTAGCAACTGCAATGTATTCTGATTCGCCGTTGAAGTCGATGGTCGACGTGTTTGTCGGGGATGCCTCTGTTATCGGATACTGGATACGGTTTCTGGGAAAGATTCACGCACTGAATCTTTATCACAATTTGCTGAGACAGAAACGGTTTCTTGAGTAGATCACGACTTTTTTGGTGCCCTTATTTACTTTTCAATTTATCTCTGCTGTCGTTTTATTAATCTAGCTATTTTTTTCTTATCAAAACCGCTCATAACCACTTTCCTGATATTTATTTGATCCAAAAAAAACTTCTCTCATTGATGTTAACTTTCTTAGGTTTTAAACACGAACAAGATTCAAATGAAGTGAATTTATAAGCAGAAACGTTTAAATGCTTTTCCGATGACTCTAAAAAATATTTCAGTTTATTTTAAAAAGTATCATTTTGTTTGCTTTTGGGGTATCTTTTCATATTGAAAGACTTTTCGAAATAGGATTTCACTAATTAAATAACTCGTTCCTTAGTTACAATTGGAATCGAAGTTTTGGTCCAAATATTGTTGATCTCTTCGGAAACAATTACATATATATCTAATTTGGATGGATTTTTTCCATTATACTTCAATTTCAGGTCGTTCTTGATAAATAAAATAAATTAAATGACGTCCCTTATATTTGGTAGCTGCTGATTGTCAAATTCTTTATCCGTCCGAATATAGCATAAGTAGTCTGACTACGCCTCGAACTTCTTATTTTAAAATCACAAAAGTAACAATCAGAACGGTACTTTTATGGCACAAAAATTATTTTGGCTACGAAGAAAAGTCAATAAAGTCCTCAAAACAAGTTCAAACTTGAGGGTATCTGCAGGTTGAAACCTAACAAATTCGCTGGTAATGTGTTGTTGCATGGAAATCGAAACATCATGTATGTTTTACACCTACGCTGAATTACGCAAGTTTTGAGAGGTCTTGTGTTAAGGTAAGCCAAAAAAAATAATTTCGGGACAACCTACTGTATATCTCCGTCAACTGTATTCAGAAACGTCGCCGAAGATATTTTCCCGTGGCGCAGGATTCGACTATGTGTAAGTCATATCCGGTGGAACAGATGTGTCCTGTTGGAACAAATCGCTTCAGAGTCAAATATTTTCAATTTCAATGAAAGTTGAATGTATAAATATCTGTTATATTAAGATATACCCGTAAGACTCTTAATGTATAAGAAACAAATAACAAAATAATTTGTTGTTTCAAAAACAATAGGCGTCTTACAGTTATACAATTTATTGCATGTTCAACATTATTTTTCTATATTTTTGATAGATTTGCCATAAACTTTGTACAGATAATTCTTCAAGATTATTAAATTGGGTGAAAATCGGAAATTACGTAGGTATATATGTAAATTATTATTTATAAATACCTTCTCTTTAATATTTATTTGACAGTCAAACTTCTATAAATCTTAAAATATGTAAGATAAAAATAGCATCGTTGTTGTCAAATTAGTAGTAACTTTTCTGAATTCACGAACCACTTGATGAATAATAATCATTCATTTCTTTCATTTATCATTAAACTTCTTTATCTCGTCATTTGTAAAGATAAAATAAGTAATTTTGTAATATGTATTGTCACGTGTTGTCATATAAGTAATTTTATAATATTTTTATATGTATTGTCACGGCTGCGGGAGAAATTAATGAAACGCTGGAATTTAATTACTGATTAATTAATTAATCAAACGTACAAAGTCGCTTAACACTATTAAGTAAATTTATCACTCGTAAATAGATACTTTATAATCGCTTTAACACTTTATTCACTAAAACATTCTATCCAATTTCCGCATGTATTATTTCGCTACGTAAGAACTTTTCCAGATTATTCGCTGTTGAATTACCGCTCGCTTGGTTTACGAGAACTTTCTCGTGGTTTCCAGGCTTTTGTAGATGATAGCCGTAGATTACGCTAGGTCTTTCTGGAATCTTCAGTAGTATTGTGATCATTTCGAACAACTGTCAATTGATATGAGTGCGTGATACTTTTTAGCCTCGTTACAGTATGTTCTGAGGACACAATAACTGAATTCTGTCCATTTACTAAGATAAATTACAGAATTCTTTCCATTCTGTAATTTATCTTAGTAAATTTGTAAGTTTAGAAATTTGAACTCGCCTATTAATTTTCTTAACAATTTCACTGACTCTTTTTCTCTCCTCTCAATATTCCCGTTACAACAACCTTTGCACCACCTTTACTCCGGCTCATTTAACTAATTAATTATTTGTATTACCAAGAATGTCAGTTTAATACTTCATCTGTTGATAAGAGATGCTGGTAGGTACTCTTAAAACCCGAGTAGTTAAATTATAATTAAACTCAAATAGAGATAACACAGTTTATGTTTTCACCCGATTTTGTGTTAGGTTATAATTTATAGATACGTACATTATAATTCTTTCTCCTCAAGCAAATAAAAGTGATCCATGCAAAAGAGCAAAAGATATCCAAGCCCATGACGTTACCATAAATTATTTTATGATTTGATTAATGTCTTTTATAGTAAGACAAGCTTAGCGTAAATTTTTTCTCGATTGACTAAATATAACTCAGACAAGTCAACTTCAAACGATCTTGTAGAGATTTATAATGGTGGAGGACACCCATGCAGACTGTCCATTAGGGTGGAGTGAAAATGTATGGAGAATATTTTTTTTTCTATTTTTGTAATAGCATAGTGGTAAAAAGTTGCCTATGGATGAGTAAATAAAGTATGTTAAATAAAATTTAACATATTATAACGGTTTAAGGTGCCCCAGCACAGAATAATTTTTATAAAAAGTATTATTTCGTCTATTTTTGACAGCCTCAATAAGATGTATAAAAACCTTAATAATCTATTGGAATAGTATTTTTCATGTTACTTGAAATACATATTTTTATGTAATTATAAAAAAAACATATAAAATTTAGGGTTTATGGTGCCCCAAAGCCTCTTAAATCAAAAATAAATCAAGAAATTTGCAAATTAAACGCGATTCATATTCATGAAATATTTATTAAAAATTGTTATAAAATAGGCAAATTAAGTAGAAAGTTCACGTTTGGTATTATAAAAAGGCATCATCTGACGTGATGACAGTCTGGCCCTGATAAAACCATCACGTTTTTCCTCTCCACATACAGCACCTGAAGCTTCAGTTACGAGCTTGATGCAACGCTCCACGGCTTGAGTTTGACAGGGAAAGAGTGCTATATTATTTTTGTTTCTAAGACCACTTTCTACAATTTCTTTTAAAGCTTCAGTAGATAAACTTTTAGTTATAGGTGGCTCAGTTACAGTAATCTGATTATCGTGACAAACAATGATATCGGTATAATGGAAAGCATTGAAATTAAATGATGGAACTTTGAATTTTCGGATTCCTGTGACTTTCCCCGACCTTGCTTTCAGAATACGTTGGCAGGCCAGTTGCCGTATCACTTTGTTGTCATCTGCAAGCATGGCTATAAGAACATTTTCTGGATGACCAAAATATCAATTTCTTTGTATAACTGGATCAATCACTTTCTTCAAACTATCGTTTAAATAGCGACTACAATTAATTGTAAACCACAAATGCTGTGCTCCATTTACACACGAAGGATTGCATTTGATTTGAAACCACGTTCGCTCATAAACTTTCATCACAAAAATATAAGAAGATTCTCTTCCGGATCAGTCTTTGTGACGTATAATCGTAAGATCCTGTTCGCAGTCGTTAGCCACCTGGAATGGTTCAGTGAACCGGATTCTCTATTTGCCAGGTCAGAAGGGAAAATAGCAGTGCTAATGGCAGTTATTATATCAAGTAGATATGTTTGATCGGTGCTTATGTCTTTAGTAATATCAGGAAGCGGCGTGGGCATAGCGGCAAATTTCACAACTGGCTTTTTTTCACATTGTTGTAGTTCAGATCCTATTGGCCCTGAAAAACATCGAGGTCCTGCAGTTTGACCATCCAAATGTAACAAAAGGTGTCGTAGTGGTAATTCATTCGAATGAAGGGTACAGATAAACCATTGTAACGGTTTATTTATTTCTTCCTCTAACAGTCTAATGACACCGCCTTTATATCCAGTATTTACTGCCGTACCATCACAGCCCACAATAGATAACGCACTCAAGTCAACCGATTTATTATTTAAATATTTTATAATACATCTTTGATTGCCCTAGCTGTTCCTGTCTGGACCGTGATATGACCAAACAAAACACTTCCTGGTTCTGATACAATGACGTAATGATCTTCTATTTGCCGTTTTCTATATTATTTATCTCCTTTCTTAACTGTTACCAACGTTTTGTCTTTTCTACCATCAAAGTAACGACCAGGCATTGGTTGATTGCGGCTCAAGTCTTATATAGCAGATCTTTTCTTTGCTCTTTCCCGCCGATCCTTCGAACGATCTTTCACACTACTTTGGTCACTTGGCGTAATAATGCCAACGTCTTTCAGGACAGCAGAAGCTAAAATAGCGGCAGGCCTATCAGAAACTCCAGTACGATCGCACACAAGAGCTAAAGATGGGAGATTTATACGCATCTGTTTAGGAAGCGGCTCAGCAACATCTTGTATCTGTTCTTGGTTGGGTAAAGGCGCCGGTAAAGATAAATTATCAGAAAAGCTGCTGCTGCTACTAATTGTTTCGTCAGCTTGAGAATGAGAACAAGAAGGTATTTCATAATTTTATTGCTGTTTTAAACGAGATGACTCAATTTCTTTTTGTTCTTGTTTTTTCTGTATTTTTTTGTTGAGGTTACATCAATGCCTGCGATAATCATTTTTCTCGTAGTTCTCTGATCTTTTAAGAAATTAATTTCCTCTTTCGGTATACGACTGCTATATGACTGAAGGTTGACTTAATAACTGTCACATTTGACAGTTATTTCATGATTGGGTGCGTTTAAAAACAAAATTATAACTATTTCTACGATTTATGTAAAGTTTAGCATTTGGTTTTGCAGTAACGAACATTGGTAAGTTTTGTCCTAACGGGGGCACCTTTAAATGTAAACCTAGACAAAAAATATTTTCGCATTTGATTATTGTGCCTATCACGCAGCTTTTTACGGGTATGCCATAGTAAAAATTAAAAAAAAAAAATTCACTCCACCCTACTGTGCATACGAAGGTGTAAAAATAATATATAAAAGTGAAATATTGATAAACTTGGTTGAAGGTCGCTTGGGCGTGTAATACATGCACATCATCGACACACGTTGTTGACCTTGGAATCCGCACACTCATATTATTTATTATTAATTTATCATAAAAATTGTACTGTGTAAAAATCTGAAAAAGTAAAAATATTGATGTGACACGTATTCCGGGTTCGCATCTCTATTTAAAAAAAAATTTTGAACTCATCCCTAAATTGCATTATTGATTTGGGAAAGTCTATCTTGTTCTAAATATTATTTACAACTTATTTTATCATTAAGACATTACTTATTTTTAATTTATCATAAAAAGTATATTCTGTACAAAAAGTTCATAAAATATTTATACTTTGTACTCTAATGTCACTCTAAGACTATGAATGTATTAAAAACATGTTGACAGTCTGTTTATTAAAAAAACATAAAAAAAAAATATATATATGAAGGGGTCGCACCCCTAGCATTCAAGCTGCCTTATGGTGTTTGATGTGCGGTTGTTTGTGGCGAGTTGTGTATATGAGTGTTGTGTAAAGGATCGCAAGCAGTAAGACACAAGGTAATAATAGAAAAGAGAGAGGGCTACATGTTTGAAATGTATTTTTTCAATACAATTATAAGACTGAATCGATATAGGAAGTTTCTCAAAACGCGTTACTGGCGTTACATCAAGTTTCTCGAATGCGAGGTAGCACACGTGTCACTGACTACGTCGCCATGGTCGAGAGTAACGGATGAAAGAACAACTTACGCGAAGAATGGTCACCTCGAGCCAGTGCCGGCGCTGGGCGCATTTAAATGTAAATATCTGCTGTACTCCACAGGTTGACGGGACCATCACTTAAATCTTAAACAATGAACGTCTGTAATAATATTTTTTTTGACCTTATTGTGCAGGCATTGTTTATTTTCTAACTTGATTTTCCGTTTCAGCCATCTTTAAATATTGAAATGTATTATTAGATCTACTATTCCATAATGGACGTTTTTATTTTCCGTTTGTCGATGCAATTATTGAGTGAAAATGCAATATTTATTAAAGTTTTGGTCAAATAATCTTTCGATGCTGTTTACCGTGCATTTCAATTTCTAGACTTGCCCGCGTGATTGTAATATTTAGCTACCCCCTCGGTCCTCGGTAAATGTTTACCCTCTCCCTATTTGCACACTTGGGGTGTCTGGTGCCGTTTGCGAATTGACTACCACGGAGACAAGGTAGGATGCTTGTCAATCCTCGCCATTGCTGTTGTTAGATACGAAAATAAAATGTTATAAGGCAAGGCATAAGTGCGCATTTGAAGTGGTATTTGGAACAGTTTATGGGATTTTCTTTTCATGGTCAGAATTTAAAAAAAAATCATTTTTGTAGTACCTGAAAGTATTAATTACCGTTAGAAAATAGTTTATCTAAATATAAAGTCATAAAACAAATATTTATTAGTAAAAAGAATTTAAAGGAAGAATTTAATCGCAACAATACTTTATACATAAAACACATTTTTCTCAAAATCATATTTTCCAGACCAAAATATCTCGAAAACTAGGCATTGGTTTTTTTCTGATTAAACGATATTTTTATACTAGAAAAACAATTAATTGACGAAGTCATTTAGTTGTAGAAGTTTTTTAGTTGTATATTTTTTACTTCCACAAATACGAGTTATTTTTGCGTGAAATAGAAATTTTCACTTGAAATTTTGCAATTTTTTATTAAATCGATGTTTTTCGAAATCCTTCGATCTAGTGCTAATGTACATATAATATACATAATCATTTGGTATCATTATATAATAAAATTAGAATCCGAATCTGAACAGAAGCGGTTACCCTAAAACCCGTTTTTTCACAGGGAGTTTACAACTGGGTCTCACCCATTGAATAAATATTATTTATAAATAATTTATAGTTTGGACACAATATTTATTTTAATCACCTGAATAGGCATGACACACATCCTTAAATGAACACACATATTTATGTTATGGAGGTAGCGTTTGACCATATATTTACATATGTATGTAACTGATAATATCGATTCGCTTCCTTAATTTGACCCTTTATTCAGGTATTACAATATTCACTTTGGCTACAGTGAGAAATGAAAGTAATTGAACAAAAGGGTACTTAACTAAGTAATGTCTTCATAAGCAAGCTCGGAAATTGTACGAAAAAGTTGAGGCTCCTAACAGGGCAATATTCCAGTATCTGGTTAATCTGGTCACGCAAGTCGTTCTTTTTGGCGTAGTCAACTCTAATTTCGCATGCGAGGCGTATATCCTTCTTACTGTTCTTTTCTCATTGATTGGCTCAACATGACCATCTATCAAAGCAACCATTTTTCAAATCTATTCACTACGCTTTACACTATTTTCTAATTTGTTCAGTTAAACACTCAAAATTAATAAATTTTTTATTTAATACGCAGAAAATCACTGGACCCGAATTCAATTATTTTGAACACTGTTCTTAAATTCAGTCACTAAATGTTTCTAGAATAAATATTAGAGAATCAAGTATACAAATTATTTTCGGAGTACATTTATCTTTTAATTCTACCTATTTTTTGTTTTGATTATGTATTATTTTATATATTTTATGTATTTCTTGAATTTAGTAAATCGTTCTTCAGTTCTGACATTCATTGGTAAATTATTGAAAAATTTAACACCTAGATAAGTATATTTGTGTTGTGTGGCTGTTTGTTGTATATGGGAATGCTTAAAAATCTATTATTCGCGCTCTTTGGCTATAAAAATGAGAATTATGAGTTTGTGGTGTATTTATATTTTGTTGAATGAATAAATGTCTCTTTATGTATTTGTAATACTGAAGCTTTTGTTTAATCTGTCTAATATTGAAACATTAATTTCTTTGATAAATAAATCTGTAGGAAAGGTTCTAGGTTTTATAAATATTACTTTGATAATTATTTTTTAAATTATTTTAAGAGTCTGTAAATTACTTTTATAAGAGCCCCCAACCTATTATTCCATATTGTAATATTACTAATAATATTATGGATTATATTATGGTATAATATTATGGATTATTCAAAAGCATAATATAATGTTCTAAGTGATACAATCGTTAATATGTTGCGTAATATTATAAATGTATACTTATTATCCAATTTCTTATTTCGCACTAATTACTCTTTCTTTCTGTTTCTTTCTTGTTTCTTTCACTTTAATGTTTCTTTCACATCGATCACATTTGACAATATCCTGTTCACTTCCTCACGAAGTACTTTGACCGATACCTGTTGCTCGAATAACATACACTCCCTACCCTGCCCTCGCTACCGTTTTATCGCTGGCAATCAAATGTTGCACACGTTTAACGTCAAAACAATGACTGTTATTGCACATCGCGGTGCTCTTCGTATTTATACCTGACCCGTGTTCGCATAGATTCTTCCAGAATTTTTAAACCTCCTAGTACTTCCAATTTTATTATAAAAGGTGAAGACTGCTGTAAAATCATTGATTACATGTTCTATCATCTCATTACAACGTCATACACAGATTTGCCATACAACCATCTAAATGCGTTCATAGGTTTTCGCGGCCATTCACAATATTCTGGTTTGTGTTTTATTTATTTATTCACGTCCATTATAGGCTTTTACATATAAATTGTTGAAATATACAAAGAAGTATGTAAAATAATATTAGGTATAAACAATATATATAAGATATCAAAATATGAAGTCATAGCGCGTATTACCTATATAAAAAAAATTAAAATATTACATAACATAAAAGAAGTATATATAGAACAATATCAGGTATGAATAGAAAAATATTAAATATAAAAATATTAAGCACATGTATAAGCAATAAAATGTATAAGTAGTCAATATCAGATATAAGCATTAAAATATGAGTATAAAGTACAAGCAGTAATGTATATATAAAAAAAAATACATATCATGACATGTAAATATAGTAATGATGAAAGTTAGTAATGAAGTAGGATTGTCACTTTAAGTGTTAACTTTATTTTCACTAGATTGTCATTGAAAATGTCAACCATATAATATAACCATATTCATTACCAGTCTTTAATATTCTGCTAATCACAGAATTTGATTGGTGATTCTGGAATTATGGCAATAAAGGTGATAATTTGTCATGTTCTATGTAAGGACGGGATAGTGTAATTGATACACGCTACTAAGTCAGGGCTGTACAACATATTATTTACAATTTTGTAAAGAATAACTATATCACAATTTTTTCTTCTATCATATATGGTTAAAAATTTCAGTCTCTTCAATAGGTTATTGTATTCTATGTTGTGTATTGGTATGTAAGTAAATCTTGTAGTTTATGTGCCTGAGAAATTTGTGTTGACCAAACTGATGAGCAATATTCTAATTGGCTCCGGACAAGAGATGTGTGTAATATTTTAATGCATTCTATTGATTGAAATAGGCGTGATGTCCTTAAAATAAGTTTTTTTAAATTTTTTTTTTTAGAGACAAAAGTTATTATAATATAACTAAGTCACGAATACAGGTAACATTTTCTAGGTAGGTGTTTTGTGTGATTTTAATCTAGTAAATTATATAATTTTGCATTATTTAAATTTAAGTAGAGTTTATTCATTTCACATCATACGGCAAGAGAATTCAGGTTTTGCTATAATATGTTGCAATCATAAATGTTGATTACCGATTTAAAGATTTGTAGATCATCTGCCAACAGTAAATATTCAACATCATGAAATATTTTAAAAGAATTCAGGTTTTGCTATAATAGTTGCAGTCATAAATATTAGTTTTTAGATCATCTGCAAACAGCACATATTCAACATCATTAAATATTTTAGAAATATCATTCACAAATATTAGAAATAATATCGGTCCAAGATGTGATCCCTGTGGTACACCACTAGTTGCATGGAAACTTTCTGATACATATAAATTTATTTTTACCCTTTGTAAAAAGTATTCAGAGGTATTATGAGATATTGACAGCTCATCATCTCTGATGATAGACCCTGCAGTGAGATCCGAAATGTCGGCTAGAAAGATCGTAAAAATACGGCATAATACCTTAGAAAACACAAACCAGAAGATCCATCTAAGTAGTCTCATTTCCATTGCTTTTGTTCTTCTTTTGTTTCTCAGAGTACTTTCGAACTCGAGAAAACTTGATTATTCAATACAGGTTACAATAAGAAGTTCGAGAACTGTCTGAAAACGACGCAGAGAGTTAAGAGTAAAAATTGTTTCCATGGCGCTCAGCAACACGCTCGACCAGCCCGCTACACGGCTACAGCCCCTGGCGGCGCCGGGCGAGCGTTACGATGTTAGTTGTGAGTTGATCCGACAGGTGTCACACTGTGTCCAGCCTGCCATAAAGGGTACAATGTACTTTTGGCTAAGCCAAGTAGAAAAATAAAACAATATCGAATTTTTTTACATTTTTAAATTCGTCTGTGCGCGACCAATATACGTATTTTTAACATTTCGGCCTACGTTCTATTTAATAATCGGATAAAACTGACAAAAATAATTAACAAAATAAATTCAATATTTGGTTAACCCGTGTATTTTCCTTGATATTTTTAAAACAAAACCCCGGAATGTAAATAGTTACAGTAATGTTTGCAATCGTGGGAACGAAACGTAGCAGATAATGATACAAAGGACAACAGGACTGTGTTAGCACGTTCAGGACAACTTAAAAGGATTTTCCTTCCCCGGAAAAGCTTATTTTTCCATTTCACAAAAGCCCTTGTCTGTGTTTAACTTGCGAAAAAAATATTCCTTTATTGATTTTCCAAGTAAACTAGAAAACCCAATGAGCTTCCTGGTCGAAAATAACAAAATCGGAAATGGGTTTCTTTTCACGGTTTTGCAGACGGTGAAAGGGCCCACCTGCCGTGTAGGTGCCACCCACCAGGCCACCCGTTATTAATAGCTACCTGAAACTACGGAAATTTGTAAATAATAAAAAAAAAAATAAAAAAAAAACGGTTTGGCTTAATAAATTACAATACATTTAAGGGGGCCGGAATTATGCAGAATAAATCTCTTTGTAATCATTTAATCAAGACACTATGCCACGCGAGATATTCGCTGTTCTCACAGCATTAAGAGGCCCCAGTATACGAATTTCGTATTTGCTTTCGATTTTGCTAAATTTAACGTAAACTTATTAAATCATTTTGCAAAATCCATAGCTAAACAGGCTTTTAATCAATTTTATTATGATAGATCCATTTACTCTTGAAGCATTTCCTTGAAAAAATATGAACAAATATATTTTTATAACACTAAAAAAATTATAACCCCGAAATACTATTTTAGTTTTAATGCAATAGAGTTATCTTTGGTACACACACAACTCGTATATTTTCAAATAGAGACCAAATATTTTATTTACAAATTGATTTATACAGTTAGAAGAAGTAGTGGTGCTATTCAGACATTAATATTTTTCAACAAGTTGTTAAATACATCGTTTTAAAAAACACAAAAATTAAACGTTCTGTTTCCTATATTGCAGTAGGTATCCATAAAACCATTAAAATATCGATTATTTTAATTAATTTTTACATGCGTACTAAGAAAATTTCGGGCCTAGTACTGGGGCCTCGTAAGGGGTTTCACTAGCTTGACATTTAAAAAAAATCTTTTTTTTTGCTTTTTCTTATTGAAGCATGAAGTTTAAAGAAAAATTTGACCCATAACTCATTCGAAAATTGCGTTTTGCTTTTTAGAGTTTTGGAGATATCTTAAAAACTACATCTATTTTATAAAATTACCCATTACGCAAAGAATTGTTACTAGCGAACTGATACATCCTATGTATTATACACAATCTTATAAGTGTCTTAAAAAGTGAGAAGTTATTAAACGCGAATTATACTAATATTACATATAAAAATTTGCTAGAAATCAGATTAGACTACATGCAATACTAATTTCTTCATGGTACGTACGTACTTCAAGTACGTCCCGTATATTTTGTCTTAGAATATCATAACTACCTTGTTATCCTTAGAATAGGGGCTAAGTCTGAAGTGAGAAGATATTTAATTAATAATTAGTTATACAATGATGTGAAGCGTTGTGTTTTGAAAAGAATGTTGAGAAATATATAAAATATGTGCTTTTTATCTTACTGTTCACCCATTAATTTGGAGTTAATCTTCATCGAACAAATTACTGTATTATATACATTATTAGATTATATGACAGCATTCAGTAACTCTCAGAAGTATATTTTATGGTACAATGTTTTATTATAAACTAATGTATTATATAAAATAAAATGTATTATTATTGAAAGTATACGTGTATTATTATAATTATAATTTTAGTCACTGTAATACACCTACATAAAAAAAATACATCAAAACAAATTTTGAACACGCTTTTATACGATTTCTTTGCATACATTAGTAATCAATTTTTTAATCACCCGTACAGTATCCAAATAACAAACACGTTTTTATAAAGTTAAAAACATTTTTTTATCTTAATTTTCTTACCATAAAAATTCATTAACAATTCATTAAACCATCCTTCTTAATAACCAACAAATCTTAACAACCAATAACAAACCAAAAAAAAAAAACAACCAACCAACCAATACACCATTTTGTTCCGACGCCTAATGTCAAAGTGTTGCCGACTAAAATTAATAAATTTGAAAACAGAATATTTTTTTATTGATGAATCTCGAAGCTACGGAGGCATTTAATGTTCATTAATAATTGAAAATTATTATTTTTAATTAAAATAATGACTAAATCATGTCGTAAATGATTCAATTATATATGGTCCTATTCATTTTAAGTAAATGTTGAATGTTTAAGTGATCTGCCCAGTGGTGAAGAATCAATTACAAGATTCCACCACAACATACAAAAAAACACCAAACGGACAAGGAAAGTTAAGTAAAAGCATGTAATATTTTTTTCAAACAAATTGAATAAAGTCGTACTGGCCAAATAATTTCGACAATGTGACAACAATAAAATATCGGAATAAAAACAAATTCAGAGGTACCTGTAATAATATACGTCCCGGCTATTTTGATATAACGTGTACATAAGTCAACGATTATAGAATGACAGGACATTAAAGTGACAGACAAACAAACATTATTCCTCGCCTTTTACATTCTAGGTATCGAGATTTCATCGGACATTTTTAAAATATGTATTGTGTTTAAACCTTTTTAACCCAATACATATTTTTTAGAAGAGTTTTTTCAACATATTGATTTTTACCAGGTTATTAATATACAGGATATCTATTAGCTAGCAGAAAAAACTTTGGGGTAGTTTTCTTCATTACATTTTGAATGGAATATATTTTTAAATTAATTTTGGGTGATATTTCAACAGTTACTAAGATAAGCGACATCCATGTTTGCATTTTTTTTTCAATATTTTTGACTTATTTTTTGAACAGAAGTTAAATTAGTAAAAACAACTACCAGATCTGGTAGTGGTTTTTACTAATTTAACTAACTCTCTGATATAATGTCTAACCACAAAGTTAACGCCTTAAATATTAAACATATTAATAATATTATTTTTTGAATTTGTTTTTTTAAATTTTTATTATATGTTTACACAAAATATATTCAGAATATAATTTGGCGATTAACCATTTAGGCTAAAGCTGTTCTAGATAAACAGCCTCACATTTTAAAATATTTTTTGCAGTTTATGTAGAAGAATAAAGGAGAAAGAAAAAATAATAATTGAAGATATACGTTATAAAAGGCAACATAATTTAAAAACATAAAAAGCATAAATGAATATATGATAAAATCAAAAAGGATATGCAATTTTGGAAAACACTAAAAGTTAGGAATAAGAAATAAAGTTACAATGTAGATTGATTTCATCCAAGGCACCGTAAAAGCTCTTCCTCCTATTCTCTCAGCCATTCATACAATTTCTTTTTTGAAGAGACTTTGTGATGGAATTTGTTTTGCCTTAGAGTTGTGTATGTTGAACTGTCACTGCAGTAAAATAAATGGAGCATTAAAAATTGAATCGTTTAGTATCGCTTAACTCCGTAACTATCGAGATTTCACCAAAAGTGTAGGTAATATTTTGTTTTCAAAATTAATGAATCACCCGATATTTTTGCTACTAGCTACAAAACACCCTTTACATACTTAATATGACATTGTGGTGGCAATCTCCACTTAGCGTCAGCATTCCATTGTCGGTATTTGCTGACCTAAGTACTTCCAGTCTAGAGGATATTGCACTACCCCAATTTCCATTGTCCTATTGTTATTCAGCGGGGACAATGTTCGCATAACGTCAACAATGTTACATTTTTTTCCAGTGTCGGATTTGCTGACCTAAGTACTTCCATTATTACTGATGTACCTTCAGTACATTAGTAAAAAGATATTCAAAGTCAGCGATAGGGGTCACGACTAGAAGGGACGAACGAAGAGTCAGCGGGCTGCATACCTCGACAGTTCATCACTCACTCGACTTACTCGGATAGTCAAGAGTCAACCTGTCACTTTAGTGCTGCTTATTTATCTGTACACATTCAAGGCTCCCGGAAATGGACATCGACAACACAACCTGCGAACCCTCCCTTAAAACATTTTAGTACAGTGTAAATGTTAAAAAACTTAACAAAGTACAATGTTAAAATGGTGTAAGAAAATTAAATTCAAAATAAATGGAACGTATTAATTTCTTAATTAATTCACATTGACGACATTTTTCAATTTTAGGTGGGACCTTTGGCGAGTAGTCGTGAATTCACATGGTTTAATTACTGTAATTATTGTATTATTTTATTTATTATTATTGTATTATTTAAATAGTGTAATAGGAGAATAAGCAGTTTAAAGGATTCATAAATAATTTTCCTTAAAAAAACTGACATGAAGCAGAAACTGCATCCTTTGTTTTAATATCTGCATTAACGATTGTGCATTATCACTATCCAATACCCCGCACTTGTACAGTAATGGCATATAAACCTTCGAAAATAAAAATAGGTGTATCAAAATTTGAAACACACACATGGATTATAATGCCGGACTTCCGAGATATCTAGGTGTTCTTATAAAAGATTTATGTGTGGTCGAAGGGATATTTATATTATCATGTAAACCAGTTACTGCAATCTGGAGTTTTTGCTAAAATATATGTATAAAATATTTTGAAAATTTGCAGATATCAATTTCATTCACATTTACTAATTTCTTCATCCAAGGAATTAAAATATTAAATTAAAGTCAATATTTTCGTCAAAATGATAGAAATATTAACGTTCGACAAATGAAGGCGTCCCTGTAAAAAGGGTCTATATTTTACAGGAGAGAGGAAAACACTTAAAATAAATAATCAGAATCTCCGATTTTTTTATTATCTTAAATTTACATGCCTTTTATTTATGTTTTCTTTATTTTTTCATGCATTAAGCAATCCCAGTGATATCTAGAAACTATCAGCATCTGTCTTATTTGTTACTACCGGATGAATATAGGTCGAATTTCGGCAAGATAAAGTTAAAATCATGGAAAATAAATACCGCACACGATGCATACTGTTATATAGATCATTTTAAAACAATAAAATAACTTTTTGATCTGATTTACTATATAGACCCTTTTTATAGGGACGCCTTCAAATGTCGATGATTCTCTATTTTTCAGTGCTGGGGTAACAATCATCAGATAACAATCTGTTATTTTTTGAATAAGCCAAATATTTAAAAAAATAAAAAGGTATAAAAAAAATATTGAATATGATTGTTAAGTATTTTTGCGATGAAAGAGAAAACTAGATGGTTTATTTATGTAGATGTACGAAGTCATGTTGTCTAGTAATTTATTATTCACAAACATAGAATAAACGTGTTTATATTAAGTCACCCCATCAATCATAACATTTTCCTATCTTGTTGGCTTTAAGCCTTTTCAAGGATGGGATACGCGATCCTTTTTGACCTTTGAAGCAGGTCAATGTTTGTCCTGCTGGACAAAATATAACGAGCGTAGATATAAATACAATTTTACAAAGTTTAATATTTGTATATATCGGTTTTTCGGGGCCCTTGACTCTATATCTATGGTGAATTTTGGTTCTTTAACATAAAAAGTTTTACAGAAATACGAGTTAATCCATTAATTTTTTTTTGTGTTTAAGTCTTAAAATAATCAAATAAATAAATTCTTCACACTCACTGCTTTAAGGGATCCACGCGGAAGTCTAGTGTTTGGCAAGGGAGTGGTTATGGAGGAGTGACTTTTTAAACGGTGATAGGTATCTTTAGGTTAGGTTAGGTTAGGTTAGGTTAGGTTAGGTTAGGTTAGGTTAGGTTAGGTTAGGTTAGGTATCAATAGGTTAGGTTAGGTTAGGTATAAAAAAGTGTATCAACATCAATGTAACGGTCAAAAAAATACATATTACGTATATATTTAAAAAAATGTATTATAGATGTCTTATAGAGACGAAACTATATTTTTATATGGAAAAGTAGGTAAAGAAGTCTTTTTTGGGTGTTCATAGGGCTTACGACCAATTATACGGCTGGCTTAAATGATCACTTTACGTAATATAAAGTTCACCATTTCCAACCATGGTAAACTACCACATGTATAAAATTTTTGGAAGTTGTATATATGTTTGCTCACACAACTTGTTTCGTATGTGAGTTGTATTTTTACTACTACCTGTAGTCCAAAGCTTTTTCAGTCCCATAATCCAATACAGACGTCACTATTGACAACGAGGTATCTATATTATTGATTGGAGTTTTAAAGCGATATCATTTATATGTGTCCATAAGGTTCTTCTGAATTTTCAACATTACACAAGAATACGTCAGAAAATTATTTCAATTTTTACCTCCTTTCTATGAACACCAAAAAAAGACTTCCATACCTACTTTCCCATATAAAAATATAGCTTTGTGTCCACGAGACATTTATAACATATATCTTTATTAATGATGTCCCCCTGGGGATAAAATCCAGTATTGTGTTTTTGAAAAACTTAGATATATTCAAAATATTATAAAAAATATGTATTTAAAACAATCTGGTATCCTGGTATAACAAAAATAAACGTGTCAAATTCCTGAATACGTGTATTAGCAGCAAAAAAAATAAATAAAAGATCTTATAAATTTCATCTTCTAAAATGATCAAAAACACAATCCTCTTTCATAACACGTGTAAAAAGCAAACAAGTCTCAATGTTACAGTCGCGTCGGAGCAAACACCTCCTTCCGGCTGCCAACAATGCGAGGGAGATGATGGTATTTGATCAGACTGTTTGCACGGATGCTGCGTGGATCTGTCCGCTATTCAGTGATACACCGTGTCCGGTATCTCTTCTCAAAGCGGACATACACTGCCCCGCCTTTAACAGGAAATTTATTTAAGTCCGGGATAAACCCGCGGAAGGACCGAATCTTGGTGTAGATTTTGTAAGATTGAAATACGAAATGATTAAATTTATATCTATTCTTTATTTATTGCCATTCTCTTGACAATAATCTGGACCCCTAGATTTTCTGAAAATAACAACATTGTTATTTTTATTGTTAATCTATCACTCATAAATAGAGAAACATCAATACACCTGTCAAATGTCAATATTTCTATAATTGTGACGAAAATATCGGCTTTAATTTAATATTTGAACTCTTTGGATGAAGAAATCAGTAGATGTTTGTAAAAAAAAAAGATTTCGATCAACTTTTAAAATAATGTTTTATATTTTAGACAAAACTCCAGATTCCAATGACTGGTTTACGTGATGATATAAATATGGCTTCGATATCAAATAAACAGACACCTAGACGTCGGTCGTGGATGTCCGACATTACTATCCATGTATTTGTAACAACATATTGATGTACCTATTTTCATTTAAGGTGGTTTATATTCCATCACCGCACAACTGTTGGGTGTTGGATATTGAACCATCGCCATCGTATATATAGATATAAAAACACATACAGGAAGCAGATATAATTTCTGCTTCCTATCTTGGGTTTTGAATGATAATTATTTATGAACCCTTTATATTCCACAATCCTCTCATCAATATGCCACACTAATTACTTTATGTAGATTCACGACTAATTTCCAAAGGATTCATGTAAAATTGCAAAAGTGATCAATTTTAATTAATTAAGTAATTATAACAGGATTCGAGAAAATTCTGAAGATTCAGATTATATTAACGGCCCTGAAATGTGCTTTTTATATCCAATATATTTGTATACATATAATTTGTATACAGGCAACTATGGAAATAGAAAAAGTGGAGGGGGAAAAATTGTGTCCCCATCAACTGGCTGAGTGGGGACATTTTAAATACCCACCAAGCCAGGCCACAAGGTATTCTAATAAAAAATAAATGTGGATATAGAAAAATCAAAAATCATTCCTGTTTCTACCTCCAGACCATAAATGCATTTTTCATTTGACAACGCAGCAGAAGTTTTCAGGGATCCACCCCTAAAACAAAAACAGTCTTTGTTCCTATAAGCAACAAAATGCGTCCTATCTTTTTTTGAGTATTGGGGTAACAATCGACAAAATAACGATCTTGATATTTTCAAAATACGGCCGAATATATTTTTTTTACGATAATTCTCTTAGGGTAACAACCCCAACACTAGTCCATAAATTTGCGATGTTCATGTTATTCTTTAATAAATATAACTAATTTTAATTTGTTTGTTTGTCCGCCACTTGCACTGCAAATGTTCAATCGCTGTGTCAATTGGTACACGATTGCATTGAATTGATACATCAAAATATTTATGTTGCTAGAGCAGGCCGAAGACACTTGCAATTTTAGTACCTATGTTTAGTTTTTGTGTATTTTGTACCTTGTTTTCTGTTTGGGTCTCATTAAAAATAAAAAATAACTAATGAAATACCAAAACAGTTGCAAATAACTAAAACATTGTAAAATAACGTAAATTTTTTCATAAAAATTATTTTATTTATTAATTATTATAATAAATGTTTTTTATATTGTTGGCTGATTAGCTGATATTTTTGAATAAATTTTAAAATCAAATACGCGAATGATAGCAAATATATATTTAATGTGAAGAATACGCAGAGCACAATGAAAAAAGAAATTCACAATGTAGCCATGTAGCTGAAAATTGGTTAGTTAAAATTAAACGTGAACAAAATATTTAGTGACTGTAATTTGTGTCCAGTGACTTTGGCGAATAAATAATAAAACGATAATTGATTTTTAATGTTTCTTTTGTCTTCCACAGTCGCGACCCGTAACAATATCAACGATATGTTTATTGTATTAAATCGGGGAATCTTAATTTGGGTAAAAAACACTTAAAAATTATTTACTTCGTGAACAACAAGCGTGAATGTATAGTGTATACGTATGAGGCTTAGTTAATCCTTTGGTTACTCATAGATTAAGGCATGAGTAGATAAGCCGTTGTTGATCAATCAGCTGGAAGCAACGAACATCATAAGGTTGAATAATTGTATTTCCGTAATACCTTAGCTGTCTACGTGAATTGATCAGCTAAAATGGTTAATAACAGGAAAGACAAATAAATTTTGCGATTAAAACACTTTTGTTACGTAGTATAAATATACTATGTTTGATATCGTGGAGAATTAATTATATTAGGCCGCATTAATGACAGATTTTAATGGCAGTTAAATAAATTATTTAATTTTAATTTCATTGAATGCGTTCCCGTACCTCAAAATCCTATAATATTTTGCTTATTGGCTTAAACACCCGCAAGTATACATATGAAGTTTTGCTTACCGTATAAAAGATAAAAAAGTAACCCATAAAAACCAAGTTTTTACAATAATCCCTTTCTCATTTACGGGTTTCGTGTCTACCATACGCGTTAGAATCTCCATACAGCTTTTATAAAAAAAACATTAAAAATTTGAAAAATCCAAAAATTTATTAATTATTTTTAACGAAAATTTGATAGATCCTCTTGATCGTCGCCACGAGTCTGCTTGCAAAGTTTCAGCTCGATTGGATTACGGGAAAGGGGTTTAAAATGGATCCAAAGTTTTTTCGTCAGACAAGAAGACAAGCAGACGCCACGAGTTAATATAAAGGGAGTAAAAAGATAAAACCACAGTTAAAAATATCAAAATACGTATTGGACAATTTGGAAATGCGATCGTGACAATCTTCTATTTTTGCATAGTAGATTTTACGATTTCTGTTACTAATACATCGAGACTATATGTGGAATATAAAAGCAAAGGCAGCAATATACAAAAGATTAAAAAAATGTTTTGAATGTAGTCACCGAGGATTACTAATTTAAAATGTACTGAGTTCTACGTCTACGACGTCTAAAACAGGTGAACAGTTTCAAATACCTCTGTGTAATGACATCTCAGGATAGAAAGCAAGAAAGTGAATTGGATAGGAGTTTTGGAGCCGCAAGTCAGGTAGCACGATCCCTGCATTATCCTGTACTTAAAAAGCGGAGCTCGGCCAGCGAGTAAAGTTCGCAGTTTTTAAATCAGTTATCAGGCCAACCCTAGTACATGGCCACGAGCAGTGGATCTTGACCGAAAGAACCCGCTCAAGGCTACAGGCCCCTGAGATGGAATTCCTACGAGGAAAATAAAAAGTTACCAGAAGGGGCTGAATCAGAAAAACGCAAATAAAAGAAGTGGAACCCTTATTGACGTTTATCGAGAAATCACAGATACAGTCAGTGGCTGGGAGATATATCTTGCAGATGCCGACAGCTAAAGCGGATATTCCAGAAAAAACCAGAAGGCAGAAGACCAAGGGCCATCCTAGGAGGAGCTGGCGGAAACAGTTGAAGGACTGCTGCGAAGCGAGGTTGCAACTAACGTGGGCTGACGTGGAGAGTGAAGCCCAAGACTGGAAAAGGTGGAACCTTTTATGCGGTGCGGAGCCAATAGGATAAGGGGTAGAAGAAGAGAAAAACTGAATTCCAGATTTTTTTTTATCTGTGCTTTTCAAAATCATGTTTGCTATAAATTTTTCTATAAAAAAACAGACTTTGTTTCCTATAAAATCCCGAATTCAGTAGGTACGTTCAAAATTAGTAATCCTCGATGACTCATCATTCAATTTTTTTTTGAATATGACTACTGCCTTTGCTTTTATATCCCATATATCAACTTAAAATAGCATTATCTATAGCACATATTACTGTGATGGTCGACATAGAGATAGATTTAATAAATTTAGAAAATCTTAAAATAATAATATTCAAAAAGCCAAGTATGGACATCAAAAATATATTTCTTCTGGTTTGAATCGTTTAAAAGTAAAAGCCTGATATATTTCTTCTCAAGACTCCATGTATTACAAGAGGCTAACAAGATATTGAATATTCAGCTATACAAGTAATATTTCTTAGGTCTTTATTATACCATAGATATAATTCTGTGTTAAATTAATATTGTTTGCCAATCCTAATAGACTCGACCTTGTGAGTAGGTGCGAACGAGCCTTTATTATTTATGAATAGGAACAGCAAGTCTCACGTGTAGCGAGTGCTTTACCATCATTTTAACGAAACGGACCAATCACAGGCGCGCTTGCCTTCGACGGGTTGAGCCGGAGGCGACCGTCCTGATGACTGAATCCGGCCAATGGCGAGCGCCGGCGGTGAGGTCATCGCGCATAGGATGAGTCACTGCACTAGCGTGGATTTCAGAGGTATGGTGAAATCGTTACTATAAAAGGAGCGAACACGATATACTCAGCCCCTTCAGTTCGAGACCAGACCTGCCAGCGGAAGCGCTGCCCGAGAGACTACTGCCAGAGACTTCATTTGGAGAACAGCATTTGCGGACGGAGTTGCTGCCCGGACGTATGGAGGAATCTACCATTCATCAGTACCAGAGAGGATCATACCGCCACTGTGTAACAGCTAAGGAACACATTTATATTATCTATTACGGTTAATTATTTTCACTATCGAAATGTATTTATTTTGGGAATATTTGAGTTCGGAATAATTATGTGTAATTAAATATCACGATTGCTTGTGTGATATTGGTTCAAATCGTACGAGAATTCCGTTCCAAACGGATGTATTTTTATGCAAAGCGAATTTCATACCGTTTATGCTAAAATTTGAATACACGGATTTCTATATGAATTACTTAGTAGCATTATAATAATTACTGTATTGCATAAGTATTGCGCAATCCGGTCTTCAGTTAACTCTTTATGATTTGAGTACCTCGGTACATCTAGCTTAACAAGTAGCTTCAGAACGACGAGTAAAGGACAGAATGGGGAGATCTAACTAAAGATTGGGGATATCTGGTTTGTGATGGCCTAGCTGGTTGGGGCGTAGATGCTTGCCGGCACTTGGGCGTGGAACCCGCACAAGCCCCTGCAGGGTCCCTTAAAGGCGGGGCCCTCCTTGTTGCTCGGGGTCGTCAATAAACCGACCTCTTTCCTCACCAGGCGCAGGGCCACATAACCCACAAAAGGTTCCCTTTGTCTTTGGAAGGATTTTCATGCCTGAATGCTGTAAAACCTTGATAGAAAACGTTAACTTCTATTTCGTCCTCTGTAAGAAAGACAGGGCCAGAATAAATATAAAAATCATTCACTCATATGGAATAGCTGGGATATTATAAATATGTTACTAACACTCTAACATTTGTCCAAAGTAAATGTTGCAAGATGCAGAATCGTGGGACGCCGCTCTGAAAAGGCATAATGAGATTGCACAATAATTTGTAACATCGCTGACTATGCCCGCAAAGGAGGCTAATGTCGTCATCAATTCGTACCAAAAGAGTACATGATTCTTCAAACACCGGCCTAAAAGAAAGGCGCCTCAAGACAACACCCATCATCAGAAACTCGTACCAAAAGAGTACGTACATCTCAATTATAAGCCTAAAAGAGAGGCGTCACGGGATCACATCTCGTAAAGAAGAGATAGAGTCTCGGGATGCAGTAAGTTCCGGAGGAACAAGGGGGGTCGTTTAGTCACTTAGGAAGTCGGCCACCGGGTTTAGGCGGGCGCGGAGCCTAAACCCCTCTCAGCAGAGATGCTGAGGGTTTAAAAAACCAAAATTTAGCATTCAAAGAAACTATTATTTCATATAAACTCACGGGCTGTTGTAGAATCCTTTCGAACAAACCATCCCCGAGACCTTATCTACTTATTTATAAAGAAGTTTCGCTTCAAAAATGTCGTATTTCGTAAATAGCAAATATATGTATTATTTTCCCCAGGAATTAATATGAACAGGTTCATACACGTCTAAGACGACACCATTCAAGGTAAGAATATGTTAATATAAAGTGTTTAAAATTATTAATTTCAGTGTTATTTAATATGTGAATTTCTCCTCTTTATGCCGTTCGATTGATTTTATTGGGTTGTTTCCAAACGGATATGTTTTATTTCTAATACACGAATTCTTCTGGTGAACGTATTTTATTGTAACATAAATGTATAGATTATTAGGTTCGTTACATGTTTTTATTACGTAATATTATGCAATTGTTTCCACACTGCTCCTATAAAAGAATTTGAAGTTATTACGATACACAACGGGGTCCTTCATCCATTAGACGAATCATGTGCCAATTCAACGACGTATTACGAATAGTGAGGATATATTGTAGAGGTTATTTCTAGTGAGGTTTTTAGTCTTGGTTCCAGGCGCCATTATGAGGCGGAAATAGTTCATATTCATAGCCCGACTGCAATAGGTATTTTTGTCTCGTAAGAGGTAGCACTTTTAGGAATATAACTGTGTTTTATGTTTCGTCCCTGACGGACAGGATGGTATAGCTGTGGCTATTTAGGTAATACATTTAGTAAATGCAAAGGGCATTAGGTATTGTCAATTTCGTATGCGAACCCAAGATGCTAGAAGTATTTTAGTTCCTATAATTTCATTGAATATTTGCTGCAGAATAATATTTGATGAGAGAAGTAGTTAATATTCCATTCAAAGCAAAAGTTTTAGTCAATATCTTTATAGGTAATATTCAACAGCAAATTAGAAATATTTTAGTTAATATTTTTAGTTAATTTTGCATTCAAAAGCGTACTTTTCAGTTAATAATTATTTTCAGTAAAGGTATAGTTAGCACTGGCAGAGCATTAATATTGTATAGAATACATTATTTTTAATATTTCATAGAAGGTATAATATTTTATTCCGCGATCCTTTTATAGTTACAGCGTATCTGTCGACTTCAGCCGTTGCCACCCGCGCCATACAACTATTTTCGCTAACATCATACGGCAAATGACTTTATTCATTGCAATGAAATTTATATTATTTAATATTATTTTCCACGACGTATTTTTGACGGGTCACCCCATAGGATTCATCACATTGTTAGCCGCGGCCAGGAGTTGGCAAATTAATTGAATATAATAGCTAAAATTAAATATCAACTCGCGGCGATTAAGCAACGGCCTTTTAAATAAATTATTAATACAAAATTCATCGTTAATACGTTAGGAAGACCCCACTATCTACCTGGAACATCACATTACGAATTATGAAAAATAAAGATTGTTTTCTGTCTTCAAATTTTGTGGAGTTCGTTTAGAGTGGTGATGTGTATTTTTTAATTTTACGCTTCAACAGGAGAAGACGCCCAATTACAGAAGAGAAACAAATCACAAAACACCCAAGCTTGAGTCAATCACATAGATTAATTAGTAGTAGTTATGCAGAAAGCGACCAACCCACGAAATGCTAAAAATGAGTTGTAGACGGTTTTGGACCGCTAACTACGATATCTTTACATGTTAAAATCATCCTAGGTCTAGGTGCTATGGTTTTTTTGTAAATTCAGTATTTTTTTAATCCACATCACGGCAATCACCGTTAAATTAACTCATAAAATGTTTAAGTGGTTTGACTGTTTTCTGTGGCTTCAAATTTATACATTTCAGGCAATACCTTTGCCGTGATGGCCTTTGCTTGCGCTCTCCTGACGACACCGAATAAGACCTCAGCGAAATGTTGAGAGATTTGCTTCTCAGTAAAATATACGGTTCGTATAAAATATCCGTTTTATTAAACACATAAGTACGTCCAACGACCGTAAAAATGACCTTAACTCTTTAATTATTATACTCCATATGGTATGGATACATTACCTATGCACCTTTTTAATTCTACTGTTACTACAAAATGATAATTTTGTAGAAAACATCCAAGCGGGTTGAACGTTCTCTATGCCTCGGATAGTACTGTGTGTAGAAAAAATCAGACATTTTGACGCACGTCATATAAAAGTTTTTTTCGTATAATTACAATAAAAAACCATAAAACAATATTTTTACAATGAATCCTTTTCATAGAAATGTGCAATAATTAAGTAAATATGGACGTATAAGGTTTTTGTAGATTCAAATTTTTAGAAGCAATATTTTCAATTCCATGTTTTTTGGGTTGGTCGCTTTCTGCAAAACTAAGTCCAATTGTGACCTTATCGGGAATCGAACCCAAAACGCTGGATGTGAGAAGCCAGTGCTATGCTCACTGGGCTACGAAAGCTTCCAATAGATTGGTTCTGACCAGGTATATAGCCAAACCAGGTTAATAATCAAACACAATTATTTCTTTGTCCGTCTGTCCGTCCGTCTATCTCCGTAATTTCGTGTAACGTCCGTAATTTCGTTCGAATTTACAGCTAAAAAAACTAAATTAAACGGCTAGAGATGTGATTGTTCAACGCGTGTTGCTACGGCCGCCTTTCCGTGGAGCGCCAAAAATATGCTAAAATTATAATATTAGGCTTAGCAAAGACGCGAACTAATGTTAAGTCATTTTTGACGGATTACAGCTAGTGCTTTCAATATTTCTGCATTGCTAATTCGAAAATGAAATTTTTTGACTTCATAGTCTAAAACTAGGGGTGCGATATAATAAGACACTCTTATTTTAATGAAAGACCTTTTAGGCATACAAAAATAAAAAAATCTTATTCATAACGCGGATCGCTCAAGGCCCGGCCGGACTAACTACCTTTATTAATTTGGAACGAGATTCCTGCAGACTGCAAAAGATTTTTTTAAATGGCGTTTTTCGGGCCATTAATTTTACCCCCTTTCAACCTTCGGGCGGGGAAGGTTTCACGGCCGCTTGTTAGAGAATCAAGATATAATTAAAACACTTTATCCAGCCTTTTATGGACGCGGGGAGGGGGTAATAGGGGCTCTCAGTCTTTCCTGAACGACAGGTGAGAAATGTCAATTAACGACCTTTGGAGGAACATATTTCCGGCAGTTTAATTCTGCGGGTGTAGACGCGGATTTATGATTGACTCCCCTGAAAAGCGAAGTGGTGGGTAATTAGAGCGAGGAGGAATTTTGATAAATATTTCTCATCCTGAAGGGCGAGGCCCCGAAACCCGATGGTTCGGTTCGATTGCGAAATTATTTTAATATTAAATTTATGAAATAATAAATTTTCATTATACGCAGTACCTTGTCGTATTAACCGCGGTTCGTTCAGTAGGCAGTTTCTGGAATAATGGAACATTTCTATGATTACTTGTGGTATAAATAAATTCTTTAACCAACAAGGAAAATATTATTTTATGATCTTTCTTAAGAGATCGTCTTTAATGCGGGATCTACATTCCCTAGGGGCGGAATTTATGTGGGAGGATAAATAGAAAACTGTTAGAAAGAAATAAATGGTAATTTTTAGTTTACATTAATCAAAAATGTTTTTGATTATAGGTAAGATATGTGAAATGTAAGACATAGATAGGATTGAATTATAATAAAACTTAAGGGTTACATCATCCTGGGAGAATATGATTTATAGAGAAATTAGATGATTTTTTACAAAAAAGGGATTAATTAATTAAGATAAACGGCGTGATGGTGATGTTTTGAGTAAGTTATTTTTTTTTACTTTATTTTTTATTTATGCTTCAACAGGCCAAGAAGCCACATAACAGAAGCGAAACATCACAAAACACCTAGTCTTCAGTGAATCACATATATTAATTGAGACCTCACCGGGAATCAAACCTGGAACCCTTGGTAAAATAATGTTACCACAAAGTTATTTTGCTGTTATTAAAGAAGAAATTCAGATGGGTCAATAAATCTAGATTTATGAATGTATTTATTTCGTGCGATTTTTTATAGTCAAGAAATTATAAATGTAATTAAGCGGGTAAAAAATATCAATCAAAGTACATGTATAGATGAAGCAGTTAAGAGATTGTAGGTGGCTGTCCGGCAAAGTGAGCAAATTTCACAATTTATTCTCGTATTTTCTCTTGCGTTTTAATCACATTTTTCTTTGGAAATATACCATTTTAAAATTTATTCATCAGGTTCCATATATTTTAAATTCGGATATTTTATTTAAATGACAGAAACTAAATTATGTAATCTATATCTATATAAATAAATATAGATGTTCGTTTGTACAAAATCGATAATCTCTGAAAGATTGATTGCTTTGAAATTTTGGCACAACGTTGCATTCGATTACGAGAATGATTTTGTATACCTAATTTATTTTCATATACCTACATTTAACTTATATACATAAAAATGTAAATTTTCGATTACCCAAAATCATTAATCTCCTATTTTTTATTTATATATATTTATTCATATAAAGTTATTTTTGACACAACGTTGCATTTAAATTCACACAAATTATTTGAAAAAAAAAAGGCGCAGGTACCTACCTTTTCAATAGTGATAAATATTTAGATATAACATTTTTCAAATTTAAATTATTTGATAACATTCGGTCGTCTTTGCTTAAATAATACGTTTGAACGGATGATAAAGTGCAGACAATCGTATCGCGATATCTATACCTATAAAACTCAATGTCTGTCTGTCTTTCTGCCTGTCTGTCTGTTCTCTATACAAATTTACACCGTTTATCCGATTTGACTCAAATTTTGCATACTTATCCTTTAGGAAATTTCCCCCCTCCCATTCTCTCACGTTCCCTCCCCTTTATATATTTTCAATGTAAATCTGTACCGTTCGACTGATCCGAATCAAAATTAGGACCTGGTGGATAACAAAGGTGACATTTCCCCTTCTCCCTCTAACCCATTCCCTCCTCCAGATATATTTTTTATACAAACCTACACCGCTTCACCGATTGGACGAAAATTTTGCATACAAACTCCCGACGGAAAAAAGACCATAGTTCTCCCTAGACCTTCTATCCATCCCAGCGTTGATTAAATGGAAACATTGTTTTAATTAGAGGCTTTGCAAAACAACCGAGCCTTTGTTTTTCCCGCCAAATTTATTTTCATCTTGATCTTTAGCCCGTGCAACGCCGGGGTGTACCTGTTTTATATTATTCATTAAAAAATTCTTTAATTAATAGGATAATACATTTTACTTATAAATATTTGTTAATTTAGGAATAAGGAATATTGTGAAGAGTGTTTATACTGAGAAAGTTTTTTTTTGTGGTTCTTTAATAACTAATCGTAAACTCGTGAAAAATCACGGGACATTAAATGGTTCACGTCGTTTGTCAAGCTATATGGTATATTTGTCCACGAAGAGGCGGCGGTAGCAACATGCGTTAAGCGGCCGGTTCGGGTTTGCTGGCCCGGGGTTCAAACCCCATCCCCTCCGAATTAATTTAGTTTTTTTAGCCGTGAATTCGAACGAAATTACGGACGTCACTCGAAGTTACAGGGAAAGACAGACAGACAGACAACGAAATTATTATATTAAGATCGATATCTGCATGACTTTTAATGGTTACGTTGCCGTTTGCCTTTCCTCACCCAATGGAAAATGTTACAATAACACAAGGAAAAAATACACACCTAATAAATTAAACAAACAAAAAAAAACACAGGAATAAATACATACACAAATCAGATAATTAAATTTTTTTCAACATATTGTTTAAAAAAGTGCTTTATAAGAAAAAGAAGAAAATGTAAAAAATTTTCACACGTAATTTTTGTTGTGTAATTTAAACATATTAGCTTTTTTCATAACCTTTTTTGCCGGACGTAACATAGGTGAAAATGTAATATTTTCATGCGAAATATTCGGGCAGCATAAAGTTTGAGGAGTTAACTGGATGTTTATCTCGTATCATTTATAATGTTGGATGGGGCTGGCATTTGGCGCCGCTATCCATTTTTAAATTTTAACAAGACTGTCACCCGTCAGCTGCACCCGACTGAACGTTGCTCGTCCTAGTTCTTGCGTCCGTCGCGGTGACTGTACAGGGCGGTACAAGGTTCTTACAAAATGATTAAATATATCTTTGGTTTCTATTTGCAATACTTTATTGAAAAAAATATTTTTATGAATTACTGAAACAGTGCATAACAATACATGTGTGTTTGTGTGTGTGTGTGTGTGTGTGTGTGTGTGTGTGTGAGTGTGTGTGTGTGTGTGTGTGTGTGTACCTATCAACGGCCCGGTCATTTAATATTTAAACGTTTAACATGAAATCACGGGGACTGACATATTTACATATTCACTTTTAATATACAATATCATTACTTACTTACTTACTTACCATCACGCCGTTTCCCCGTGGGGGTAGGCAGAGAGGATAGAGCGCCACACTCTTCTGTCCTGACATACAACTCTCGCCTCATCCACATTCATACATCTTTGCATGCAAGCTCGCCGGTTGTTGGGGCTTCTAATATCAATATCATTACATTTACGATAAATCGGCGTTTATTGGAAAAAATACATTTTATCGCTTGATTCATACACACATAAAACATATAAATATAAGATAATATGTAACTAGCCTCTCGGCCACTACCTACCTCGCTAGATATATAGAAATAGCTGTTCTGAGGTAGGTAGATTTTCTTGTCATTCTACCACCTTAGATCGATGCCTTGTATTTGAAATACAGTACATGCAGTAAAAATCAGGAATAAAAAAATATAAGTATCATGCGAACTGCAGAAAAAAATGGAATTAAATGCAAACGTTCGTTTTAAATTTATAATCAAAATAGCGTATTTCATACGTATCTACAAAAGAAGTGGCAATCTGAAATAAAAGGAAAAAAATTAAGTGTTTTTGGTATTTTGCGTTTCTAGACATTTAATTCCTACAACACGAATCTGGTATTTTCGTCGATCTCTCTTTTCCTTACCACCATCACAGTTATAATGAACCTGTCGGATCGTATAGTTGAAAACTACCTGTCAAGTGTAAAGTATCGCTGTTGTCGTGTCAAGAGAGAAATAACTATCACATTGTCTTTCAAAGTATGCTTTTGCAACAGATTTGTTTATTAAGTGCTAACATTGGAAGATATGTGAAGAGAATATACGAATTTAGCGTACATCATAGTGAACCAGACCTGGAGAAGGAACTCTGAATGGTGAGTTCGGCTATCATCTATACTCCTTTACACCTAAAATACAGTCCGTCGTCGTTACGTATCACTCAACTCCTAGATTCCCGGCGTAATTTTCTCTCCCGACATGTGGGTTTATTGTCAGCCGAATTTTTCTTCAAACAAACACATAATTTATTTAGTTCAATATACGGTACTAAAAGTACCTATTACTTACTAATATATACAATAAATTAAAAGAGTAGTGTTATAGCAAAAAATAACAAGAGAAATTGACAATCTAGTATAAACAGTTTTTTTTAAAGTTTTTAACAGCATCATAATTTAGAAAAAAAAGTGTGAAATATATATATCATCGGCGTCAGTGCAAGACCTCGTAAATACACGAGACTTATTTTAACGGGGGACACTTAAAACTTTCCCAAAATCATTCAAATGTCCCATTGTGTACTTAGAAGCATTTAGATTATCCTATTTTACCGAGTATGTTGACTAGCAACTTGAATTTTTGTCACTAGACGGCAGGATGGGTAATTTAACGATTTCCATCAAAAACGTGTTTAACCAAAAATTGTAGATACCAGGTCCTGCACTGACGCCGACAATATATATGATTTGTGAGATCAATGACCCCCACGTTCCATAACCACCGCTGATGACGACAGTGTGCACGGGAAAAGTACCATCGGCCGATATTAATCACCAGCAACACGTGTATAAAGAAGAAGCTTGCTGATATCGAGCTTCGCACGCAGAAGTAGCAAATGGAGAGAGGTTGAAAATATGATGAAGCAAGATACACCCACCCAGTCATCAGAAATACAAAATGCTAAGGCGACGGTTTACACGCTCGAATTTTGAGAATGGAAAAATCACGCAGACAAAGGAATATAAATATGCTGACGACCTCTTTCTCACATAGGTTTTCGTACACCGAAATCTGGATATAAAAGACGTAGTAGCAAAGTTCCAAGTATTCGAATGCCGGTAGCCTCCTTGACATGTTCTGTCATGAAGATGTAAATAAATATATGAATAAATATTTTTATTTATGTATATGTGGGGTATAAAAGCAAAGGCAGCATATCCAAAAAATTAAAAAAAATTTTTGAATGCTGTCACCTTATTTAAAATGTACTAGATTTCAAATATTATCTATTTATCCTTTCCAATATAATGTTTTCTACAAATTTGTAGGCCATGTTTCCTATAATATTTGGAATTCAGTACATTATAAATTTGTAATCCTCGATAACTGCATACATTTTTATTTTTATTTTGCTGTCTTTGCTTTTACACCTCGCATACATGATATTCAACCGAATTATTTAACGAAAATCATTTTCAAGACAGAACCCTGTAATCGTGTTCCTAGGACATCCAAAATAATATTGAGAGTACAGTCCATTCCCTAAATATAATATTATGACCGTAAGTGTGCGCAACACAGGGTCCAGTTGTCTGCAGCCTTGAATCATCCCCTTAGTGGCGAGTGAAAGGTACTGCCGCAGATTTTAATTATTATTCTTAGTTCGAGCTGTGTCCGCTCGGGGTCGGTCGGTTCAGCCGTGCTGTTAATTGCATTTTCACGACATTTTAACTTTCTCATACGGAATGGTAGCGAGAAAGTGATATGTGCAAGAAATAATGAAATAAAAAATAATTGGGCCTCCTACAAGACTCGGCAATATTAATTTTATTCTGGTAAAATACAGCTAATTAATAATAAAAATACTAAATAAAATAATAAAAAGGAGTTAAATAAAATGTATTGAAAATAAATGGTAAGCAGAAGGAATTGCGCAACGTTCGAATCCCTTGTAATATGTCACTTTGGAACAACACTATGGAAGGCCCTAGAACAGCCTACATTATTATTGATTTTTTCATAATCGATATAAGTTACTGTATTGGTTGTTCAACTTTTTGCAAAAAAAAAAGTCAGGAGTATTGGGGAAAAATGCTAACTTCGATATTGCACATCTCCATAACTATTAATATTAAGATCATGATTGCTTGAATATTTTCGACTCATTATCAGGACAGAAATCCACCTGTAATATTTCTGCTACTGGCTATGAGACGACTGTATATGTATAAATTCTTTCTTTCGAGGAATAGAGACATTCGTTTGTATCGTTCTTGCAGTCCTCTTTCTCTTCGAATTTTGGTCGAGCTTCTTCATGATGTCGCTCTCTCTTCTCCTCGATCATCGCGACATCGTCGTTAATTAAGTTATTACATTTAGATTTCAAGATGAGAAAGTCCAGCGTAAGCCATTCACAGTTCTTTTTCTTTTTGGAATGGTGGCGCGCGGCGGTGTGGCGTTTCGTCCGAACAACAATCATTTAAATTTTAATGGCCGCGCCCTCCACCCTTCAAGCTAAAGAGGACGTCTTCGTAAAAGTGATAATAAAAATAATAATACACCGCGGAGGGGGTCGGAAGTGGTGGGGGCGAGGGGCGGTCATTACAGCCGAACCAGGGTCTTCGGGATGCGAACGAGTTATTACGAAGCATTACTGATTTTAAGCTAGCTACAAGAAATAAAAAAACAGACTAATGACTCAAATAGTATTTAGGTATAGGTACCATGTATAAATATATATGGAGGGTGTCTTACTGCCGTATTCTGAAAATAACATAAATATATGTGTTACGATAAATATATGTAGTACTATTAAATATATGTATAAGCGCGTGCACGGCACGTGGCGATGGCGGAACATAAGAAGGAATTTGGTTTAGGATGCAAGAGGAAAATGCATGGACTTACCTCCTCACTTCCCACTTTCTTCTCATCCGCCGATTACCTGTTCACCTTTTGAAGGAACGTCTCCCACTTCCGTTTAGTTATTTTTCTGTGTCTTTGTTTTACGTTTTTGTATATACACGGTATTTATTTAACTTCCTTTAAATTTGAAGCGGTCAAGTATCGTTTCGCACGGCAAGACTCCTGATTTTGAACTGACCCGCATAGCGCGCGTGTGTAGTGAGTACGTTCACGGCTTGTAGGTATTAATTAGGAAGGCGTTTGTTCTGCATTTTAGGTAGGAAGGAATTATATAGGAACGATATACCGCGATGGGATTTATAGGAACTCATGTCAAGGAACAATGCCGTGCGCCAACTTACCGCCCACCTAATTTGGAACACAAATTAAAAAGACCTTTACTAAAGGTGTATCCAATTGGCAGAGGACCCTCACGGAGGGTTTGAAAAATAAACAAACTATGTAAAAGTCGTTCATGCAAGTTGTCTCTGTATGCATTCGCAACGTAATATAGACAATTGACAAAGTTCTAATAGTCAAAGAACACTGTTCTTATACGAGATATAGATAGTAAAATGACAAAATATATAGTATAGACTTATTTGGTCAATACACAAGAAGCGAGAAAACAAAGACTAGTTACAATATAGACGCCACTGGTCCATAATTTGAACAAGAAATAAAACGAAACTAATAGTATAGACAACTTGAAATTTAATGAACTTAAGATAAACAAAAAATATATATCTATAAAATTATATATCTATTACAATATTATTTTGGTGATCGTTACCCCAACACTAAAAAATGACATGAAGATTTAAGAAAGTTCGTCTTATTCTGTGATTACTATGCCAACACTGAAAAATAAACGGGACGCTTTTATTTATGGTCATGTAATTACTTAATAACTTTGCATTTACGACTGTGAAATATAAGAGATTCATAAATAATTATCATTAAAAACCCAATTCAGGAAGCAGATATTGCATCCTATGTTTTTTATGTCTACTTATACGATGGTGCAATATCACTCTTCATTCAATAATTTCGTTGTCTGTCCGCAACTTGCCGGAATAAAAACTTAAGGGGGGGGGATAAGGTATTATTATTTTTTTTTTTGATTTCTTTTTATTTTTTTACCTGAATGCATAATATCTCAAGAATATTGTTTCAAAATTTCAAATCGTACAATGCTCTTCCCGAGGATGTTTTGGATGCCATCAAGCCTATCCTTTATGGACCTGGCATTGATGATTCAGTGTAAGGTAAGCAGGTAAAATTGTCTTATGAACGTTTTATACCAGATTTTTAGTGTTCAAAACTTTAACTTCAAAACTTTACTTTTTTCCCACAACTCACTTTTCAAAGTCGGTGCCCCTCATAACTTCAAAACTACTACACCTATCCTTTTGAAATTTTGAACACTATTTCTGTACATAATTTACGAGGTAACGCTGGAGATCTTTTTTCAAATTTGTTGATAATTTAATTTTTTTAATAACAAATTACCAGATTTTTTTCGCAAAAAATCGCGTTTTTTCCTTCAATGTGTTCCAAAAAAGTGAAAAATTGAAAATTCGAAAAACCCTCCAGCGTTACCTGGGAAAAACTATTATCTAACGAATGAACTTTGATTTTTTGATTTCAAATGATCCAGCACCAAGTTATGAGGGGCACCGCAATTCTATTTTTTTCTGAGACACGTCCAAATAATTGCTCGTGAAAATTTTACACAATATTCTTCAAATGTCAATCTTTGATGTACCATTAGTTTTAATAAAGAGATTTTAACTGTGTCGTCACAAAAAATTCACAAAAACATGCCTTTTTTTTGTACGAATTAACCTTACCCCCCCCGCCAAAAGATAATTAAAGTGTGATACGCAATCAGCGCGCGGATAATATTGCGAGGTCACACAAGGGTCGTTATTAATCATTATAATTTCTTGTGATTTTTCACAGGTGTACAGCTAGTTATCACTAAAAATGTAATATCAATGTAATATAGGAATCAAAAATTGCGTTCTGTGTTTTTATGTCTAGAAATACGATGGTGCAATATTATTTTTCACCACCTAACAATTGGTGCAGTAATGTAGATTCTTATTTAAGAATTTGAATTTGCTTAGTGTTTAATTTATTATGTTGAAATGAATAGTTTTTGATGTCCTCTTATACCAGCATGCTTTTGCTGCTTGGGGACTCGCCATATTCTTTTGAACCTCTAGATAAATTAATTCTCAAGGACTATCTCGGATCTGTAATAGCTGATGATAGTAGCTGCGAGTCAGAAATTAAATGACGATTATTAATGGCTAAAAGTTGTATATCCAGACTTGAAAAGATATAGAAAGACCGCCAACAAAATTCGCTGGATGACTGCAGATGGGAGATTTGGGGAAGCCGACAGCCTTGGTTCCCCCCTGCAGCCATCAGACCTTCTCAATGCCTGCAAAGAACAGGCAGTTCGTTTGCGGGATGAATGGTAAAATCAATTTCATTGTTTAGAACTATCTCAGACGTCGGGAGACTTCATCTTGGATTCTCGACTAAAGAAATTGTTACGAAATTTGTGGTTCAATGAAGCAGTCTACGCGAATATTCCGCTGTCATTGACAATGTCTTGTCACATTTGTGATAACCTGTGATATGAAGTTTAGTCAATTTGTTTTCTTTGCCCACGATGTCAAGTTTAATTAATCGTCGTCTAGCTGAGTAATTTTTTATCACATCTTACCTGTAATTATTGCTCGCCATAAGACGCGAACGTTTTCACAGTAAGGAGATTTAAGTTGAATAAAATATTTATTTAGCTGCAACAAAGTTTTATGTTGTGTGTTCAGCTGTTTGAAATTCTGCGATAAGTTCACACAATATAGAACTTTAAGGCGGCACATTCACTGCAAATGCATATTTCGGCGTTTATTTACGAAAATGTGGGATTTTATTTTTCATTTATATCAGAATGTATGCAATTTTTTTCGTGAAAAAACTTACAAAGAACTTTTTTCTTATATAAAAGTAAAAAACTGAACATTATTTACAATAATTAGGAAAATATAAACTTTAATCGACAGGCCGCAGCCAAAAAACTCGTTTTTAGTGTCCTAGGCGGCGCAAATTTTTGATGAATATTTATATGTACCCATAATACGTATAAAATATACTTCATTATCTAGAATCTGTACTAAGGTAATTAAGAAATATTCAATATTAATGATTTTTGAATTTGCAAGCAATTTTTATGTTTTTTCTTGATTTTAAAACGCTTTTTAAATAGATGATTTTAAACAGTATATTCTATTTATTCTCATATTTTGAGGCTTTATACACCAAATAAAAGTTAGTTTTTTTAATAAAAATACCTTAATTATTATTTAATGATGTAATTAAAAAAGAAAATGCCATTGGCAGCGGCGTCATTTATTGGCCCATTTCTTACTTAGGAATTTTTATTTTAAAATTATAATTAAGGTGAATTTATTAAAGCTTGAAAATACGAGAAGAAATAGAATATATTGTTTAAAATCATTTCTTTATATAAATATGCTATAACCAGGTGTTGTATGAGTTCATCCTTGGTATTTTTAACTCAATTTAATCCTTTGTACCACGTACCATATGGAATAGAGTGGATGTAACATTCTTTAAGGCTGCACATTTACCATACATCTGATCAGCACCTGTTTTGACTATTATGAGGTCTTTCTCTTTAATTTATGTTAATTTTATTTAAAAATTTGGTTTCAGACAATTCTATTATTATAATCATTTAAAAAACCACCTCAGATAGTGGTCTTGTGAAATTTATACATTTTATTTAGTATAACTGTAGGAAAAAACCACCATCGGAAGGTAGTCCTTGTATATTTTTTTAATATGTAAATCTATCGTCAGAGAAGAATCTTTTGTTATTGTAGAATTAAATTTTAGCTGTTTTACAACCTTAAATCAAAAGATTCATTGAAATAATTATGTGTTTCAGTATTAGCCCATATAAATTGATATTGTTTTTTCTAACTTTCACCATTTAGAGCTGTTAATTAAATTTTTAGTTTTTCAAATCCAGTGTTATAATTTGTTCGCATAGCAACTCTAGCCCTGGTATGAGAATAGAGTACAGATTTATATCGGGAGAACCATTCGAATCCACGACAGTCTCATCTTGCTCACCCTGAACCTAGTTGGTTGACGTGTGTGGTCGTGAAAGTACCTATTCACCCTGGCGTGAGGTCCAGGGCGTCAGCGCTCGTGAATCACCAGACGTCGCAACCTATTAATATTGTTTAATTTTGTAGAACCTCGAAAATTAACAAATAATTACGTTATTTTCGTATGTAACAAAAAAAAATTATATCGACAAAATGTATTAAAAAATTATCATGGATTTTTATTACAATACTTTAAATGTAAAATGACCAATTATAGAGCAGCTGATTGGTGGTATAGATAGTAGTGGTCATGATGCTCGCCTAATGATCTGGTGATCGGTGGTTCGGGCCCCACTCCAGGACACCAGCAAATTAGTCCAATTTTCATAGCACAATCTTTAAGCTTAGTTTAGAAATAGTAAGAATACTGATGCGAAACATAATCCGTGTTTCCAACAGTATTTAACAAAAATACATAAGAAATGTATAATTACAAGAATATTAAATGATAAAAATTTCCCTTAAATCTTTAGGTAGATAATACATAGTTTTCAATTAGTTTCTGTACTCGCCTCTGATTCTGCGGAACTTCCATTGATAGTCTCCGAAGGACCAATGCCAAATATCGTTTTAACAAATGATACAATCGTTCATTGAATCTATCGTTAGAGATCGATGCTATCGTTAGAGATCGATGCTATCGTTGGAGATCGATAATCGAAAAATTCATTATGGTTCATTATCGATATCGAACTATACTCGACAATGAAAACTTATCGTTATCGTTATCGAAAATTATCGACCATTATCTTTATTCAATCGTTATGAAACGGAAACTTTGATCCTTAATTCGTACTAAAAGTTTGGTTTATTACACCAATCTTACAATCTAATTACTATTTACAATATTTTATGCTATCATTAAAAATATAATTATTACAATGCGCGAGTGAGAGAACTATTGAAACGCACAAATGCGTGCGAAAATAGACTTGATTGGGCGGAATCGGCGCGTCATCATTCGCCTCTTCCGTAAATCGTCTTTTATTTCATAGATTTCGTAAAGCACTTGCGGTTAGTCTTGTCACGCGTTAGCGTCCGGAACAGCAGGCATCTTCATTTCGGATTAAATTGACTCATTATTTCCATAAGCTGTATCGATTCCCATTATTTTATTAAAATTGACATGTTTAAAAAATATGTATATATTTACTAACTTGTACCTAACTATTTATCTTTAACTTCTATTCATAAATCTTGCATCTATAATAAACTAAAGTAAATATGTCTACTGTGAGTATTTATTTATTTATTTATTTATTTTAGGGAAAATTAACAGCATATTAACAAATATAAAATAATGGAAACTAACATTATGCCAATTACAAATTTTCCACTAAACATTGTAATTTATTAGAACATAGTTTGAGAATGTGGTAATTTATTAGAAAAAGTGTGACGTAGTAAAATAATTTTAACAGCGAGTGGAGAGAGTGGAGGGGAATGTAGGACGGGAGTAGAAGGGAAGATAAATTATACGAATTAGTTTGGGTGCGGTTGTGTAGATATTGTTTGTTTTATATATCTTTTTTTTTAATACCAATTACCTTTCTTTCTTGTTTGCTTTAAGTTACAGTTGGCATATTTAATTACAAGAAAAAATATGTCAACCGATCTTTACAAGTCCGCTAATATGGAATGCCTCGCGTCCTCCCGTGCTGTCTCGGGACCAGCACACACACACGCATACAAACGTATATTGAGATGCATTACATAACTGATGGGGTACTATTCGATACTGATGATATTTGATGAGGTAAGTTCCGATACAACGATTTGTGAGATATTGGGTGACATAATTTAAGCTCCACGATAAGTACGATAATAATTTGACAGGCGGCGCTTGGGGCCTATCGAGGGGCCGCGTCAGACAACGACAGTAGGTACCCTCGAAGGGAGATAGATAGATGGTACAAATATAATATTGTTCATTACTACCCATTTGGATAATTGGCCCATTTACAACTCGATTTAATCAAATAGAGTACTTTGAGTATTCGAAATGAGCTGTTTCTGTTGGAATAAAAAAATTCAAAACGAAATACCTACTCCAATCATATATTTTTGATGTTTTCAGCGCCAACTTTGTGGTTTGACATAATTGAACATAACATGAACATAATAAAAAAATAATTTTGTACCACATCATTTATTTTAAATGTTGATTGGTTTCGATACCACTATATCTTTGACGAGGCGAACGCAAAATAATTGTTTCATAATTTAATCGTAATGTGTATGTAATATCGGGTGAAAGCGTAGCAGGATCGGCAATTGCCGTTATAAATAATCAGTGTTTTTTGTACAATGTCTGTTAGTTTTTTGATATTGATGAACCTTTTTTTAAAATTATTTTAGAATCCAATTTATATATATTTTATTTCTTTAAACTTGAGTACAATTTTTGGAATCGCCACCCAACTAGCCCTTGGGCAAGTTCCTTAGTATGGGTGTAGTTTTGTGGCTGTACAACGATTATTTAAAATCAAATATCAATACATAACAAGCATAACAACAGATAAAAATATGAAATACATAATAATAATAAAATAAAAAATAAATAAAAACAACATTATGAACATAGAGGAAAAAGTAAGACTAAAAAATAAATAAGTAAAAAATAATGTAAATACGATATTATTAATATATATTTTCACATGCTGTAGCTTCGGGAAGAATTAATGAAAACGCTGGAAATTTATTAAGGATTTATTAATTACTGATTAAATAATTATTTAAAGTACAAAGTCACTTAAAACGTTTAAATTTAACGTTATTTTTTAAATTTAACTGTTTCGTAATTTATCACTCGTAAATAGACACTTTATTATTGCTTTAACACTTTATTCACTATTCACTAGAACATCCCATCCAGTTTACGCACGTATTATTTGCTTCGGTTTATTTCACTACGAAAGAACTTTTCCAGATTATTCGCTGTCAAATTACTGCTCTGTTGGCCACCGTGGCTTCCGCAGCCCGCGGCTGCCTTCGCGTTGGTTTCGCTTTCAAGCACTCTAAAATAACAACAACAACTTTAGTCCCGCTCGCGTCTTATTTATATCTGGCCAATGCTGGTATCGAACCATCTAGGCGTTCCCAGTGTTGAGGAGACGCTTCTCGTGGCTTCTAGTTCTTTGTAGAATGTTTAAGATGCTTTCCGAAACAACAGAGTTTATTAGCCGTAGAACATTGTGCGCGACTCTTTTTAGGCTCGTTAACGTGATGTATCTCTATACACATATGTTAAGCAGACAAGTGAAATAATCTAGAATAGTACAAAATTAGTATTTGCAGCTGTAGAGAAAAATACTAGGTGTAATATAAAATCTATACTCAATAAAATATGTTAAGGCGTATGGCGCAATATCCTAAAGATTTTACATCAGAAAAATTACTGTTTTTCTGCACACATTTTTAAGGCGTTCGATGTCAAAGGTTACGAAAATTGGCTTTTTGCATGTAATTCAATGAAAATCGCTTATTGAATAATTTTGCATATAAAGGACATCATACATTTTTCACGTAATGCAACCTTTTTGAAGTTAAACGACTCAGAAAGCACGAGCTACAAGGAATAGAACAATAACAGATTTTGTGTTCATAGCATCTTTAAAGTAGAATTCAAGGCATGTTTTTTAAATGTTAGATTTAATACACATTAAAATAAATGTATTAAAAAATTATGAATAAGTCTTCTACTTTATTGCATAATTTAGCTAAGCCGAATAATCGATAGTTATCAATAGAAACTTCCAGCGAGTAGGAAGTCTCATGGGCCTTGGAGCTAGTGTTAGATGTTAGAAGGTAAATGAATTACCTTTCGAGGACTGCACAGGCTATAAAAAGAAAATTTTTGAGAGAAAAACCCTGGTCCTACAGGTTGGATTAGGTTAGAATAGATTAGTCAAAGTACCAACAAAACATTTAAATTATGAAACCTGATACATATTATTATATTAATTAAAACCTCGTACAAAAGTTAAAAACCAAAAATGACAAAGGGAATTCATGTGAACCGAAGCATACAGCGGCGAAAGTTCAGAAAGCCATGGACGGATATGGCTTCAGGGTCAAGAAGAAGAATATTGGAAAAGTTAATTTATAAATCAAGTATAAGAATCTATAAATAATTGGATGCAATATAATTTCAAAACATCAAAGTGGAAAACTGTTTTTTAATAATATTTTTTTCAATGACGAATAGTACTTGCAAATAAGCTCCTTGCATGCCAATAAAGGCGATTTAACTCGTTAAAGGGATCAAAAGGTAAACTGTTTTTAAAAAGGTATTTACAGATTAAAATATATTGACTAAACCAATTTCCATTTTTAACATTGTCTCCTAAGGTATTTATTAAATTTAATACAAAAATGCATAATCGCCTGAATACTGATTATTCCATTTCATTTCAGGTATCGGTTTATTAGGATCTTACAAATCAACACCCAAAAATTCTATTTTACACTGCTTCTTACTAGTTTTGCCATCTCAGGTTTCTGAATAAAATGCTTCTAAAAGCCTTATTTTATAAAAGTTGTATTGAAAATAAAATATACACCACATAAAATTGCTTAATATAATTACCTTTTCGTCACTGAACTTCGCTTAATAGAAACAAAAACATTTTTCCTTTGTTCCAACGTCCCTTTGCCCGGCACCCCTTAATAAGCCGTACATAAAAATCCAACAACATTTAGACCGGGTTTACACCATTCTTAAAGCTTTCAGTATATTTTTCCAAAAAAGGTTGCATAATTAAAAGCTCACGTTGGGTCCTTTATCTGAAAGGGCTGCGCGCGCCCTGCTCGGCGGCGCCCCGGGCGGTGATTCAATTGTCGCAACAATCCGGTACTGTTAGCAGCCGCAGGGGCCGGCTCGGGAATAAGAAATTAATTATATTATTCAATCGCAAAAATAATGTTTTCACTCTGAATGTTTATATATTTTTATCATAGACAATTTGTGTAATTTCATCCATCAATTAATGTCATTATTTTTATTTTTTATATTAGAATTAGAAAGATAAATTAGTTATCGGATTAAAAAAGGATACCAGAACATATTTAAAAAACCTAGAACCTTACCTACAGATTTACTTTTCAAAGAAATTAATGTTGCAACATTAGACAGATTGATTATACAAAAACACTTTAATATTACAAATACATAAAGAGACATTTATTCAACAAAATATAAAAAAAAACATAAACTCAAATTCTCATATTCATAGCCAAAGAGCGCGAATAATTACAACAAAACAACCGCATAACACCATTATACTTATCTAGATGTTAAATTTTTCAAAAATTTACCAATGAATGTCAGAACTGAAGAAAAATATACTCAATTCAAGAAATACATAAAAAAATAGAATTATTCGTAATCAAAACAAAAAATATTTAAAATTAAAAAAATAAATATACGCCGAAAATAATTTATATACTTGATTCACTAATATTTATTTTATGATATTTATAATTCTCTACACATATATTGTTAACTTTTTATTTAACTTAAACATGTCTTTTTATATTCAATGATTTACTATAATTTTTTTTTTCTTACATATAATATAATCAATAGATTATGCATAATTTACTCCGTCCCCAAACACAAGTTTTAACCTTTCTGGGGACAATTAAATAAGTATAAAAAATATAATATATAAAATTACAGTAACATGTACCTTTTTTAATTTCAATAAAGAATTTAAAAAAAATTAATATTATATATTATATTATATATATATAGAGTATATATATCTATATATATATATATATATATATCTATATATCTGTATATATATATATATATATATATAGTATGATATATATATATATATATATCTATATATATATATATGTGTTAAATCGAAGGCTTTCACGGGTACATATGTGTTATTTAACTACTTTGGGGGTAACCCGCGTCAAATTCTGGTCGTCAGGACCATGAGCTCACTTGACGGTGAGCTCCGGACTCAAACGGTTGTACGCTTTTTGGAGAAGCAGCTCATCGACAAGGCGCCCTGAAGATGAGCAGTGAGATCTGTTCGAAACGTCGGCAGACGACTGGTCCTGACGACCAGAATTTGACGCGGGTTACCCCCAAAGTAGTTAGAACTAACATATATATATATTTTATTTTTTTGACTGATGGATAGAATGTGAAATGAAAGGATATTTTAAATAAGAGTTAGTTGACTGGATTAATGAATATTGTTTTCGTTCCAGAAAATATCGTTATCTTAGGCATATATCGTATTTTTACATACATTTATTTAACTCTCTTTATTTGTTGTTTGTTTGTGGTGAAATCTTGTAATTGATTTTTCACCAACTTCGCGACTAGCTTGAGATTTACGTTAGGTGGACTATACATTATTAAATCATTTTCGACATGATTCGGTTACTATTTTGTTTAAAATTGATAATCGCGAAACTCACATTAAATAAAAAATCATGTCACTCACAAACAAAACTGCAGAAACAGCCGAAAAACGTGCTGTTTGAAAATTTGTTTAAACTTTAAAACAACTTGGCTGATGTTAAAAATCGATTATTATCAAAAATGTGTGCAAAAAAGCGTATAAGAGCTGTTATATTATTTAATTTATACAGAACTAATATATATATAAAATCACAAATCTTCAATATAATTTACCGCAGGTACATGATATTTTAAACCGCTCCGAGCTCGTAGGTACATGCAAGTACAAAAATTCGACCGGAAATCGAGTAAATAATAAAACGCGTGATTTCGTCCAGCAGTATATAAGAAATAACGGTTGAAAGTTCAGTTCACCTATGTACAAGAATACGGCGCGTGGCAAACCTATTTTTAGAACAATTAATACATAGCTACGGTGTTTGTCAGAACGGATGCGTCCCGCCCCGCAACCTCACACTTCACTCTGCCTTTTATATACCAGAAGGGGTATATATTCCATACAAACCGATATTTCGAGAGAGAAAGAGCTTTGCCCGAGAACGAATCGAAGTTAATTTGATATTTAAAAGTATTACTATAATAATAAATATACAATTAAAATTAAAAAAAATAAAAAAGTATTACTATAATATAAAAAAAATAAATAATAATAATAATAAAAAAATAAATAAAAAAAGAGAATTAATTCTCACTTGTTAACTTTTTCATACTATTGAATATATATTACTTCTTAATACTTTTGTTATTGTATATTTACTCCGTAATTTTTTTTTATCTCTGTTATTTTATGCTTACTTTTGACATTATTATGTTATTTTATATTAACTCTGTATTCTACATATTTTATCTTTATTATCTTATACTTACTTTACTTACTCTCATTTTATATTATAAGGTAATTAGTACAACATCAAATTACTGTAATAGGTTTAGTAACCGTTGAAATAAATAAATAAATAAATATCATTGAGATATATTTGCTGTATAAATGTATACATTAATATGAATCAAATCAGCCGCGTTAATTGCCGGGGAAATATATAAGAGCTCTATTATCGGTCAATCCGACCCCTGGGAAAGTCAGCCGAGGCAGTACTTTGTAAGTGTGAGAATCACGTAACAGAGCATGTGTTAGTTTTTATTTATTTATTTACTTATTTAGTCTGTACTTGTCGAGAGATTAGATGTTGTTTTGTATGCACTTATCATTACTTACATTTAAAATTATAATGTCGGAAAAGTCTGTGGAAACCCGGCCGACCAAAAAAGCAAGTCAGGCGGTTTTGCCGACATTGTACATCTTAATTCACCGCTTTTTTATGTCTCTCCCTTAAATAATCTGCTGAGACAGCTGCAGGTTCATCTTATTTGAAAATAAATTAAGTTATAGAATGCACGAAAGGACATGACCGAGAATAAACAAAAAGTTTTAGGGAGAGATAACAGGTAACGCAGCGGTGAAATGAGTCATGTCGTCCATCATCGGATCGGCGGACCTCCGCTGCGTATTCATACATTATTTTCTATTGTTCGTTGTGTTATTTTACTTGTGTAGCATTGTTCTATTTATTTGATCATCTTTATTTGCTCTCGGAGTTTCACTCCGGTGGAAAAAATTGGGAATCTTCCTTGCCCGTTTTAGTTAAGATGCGATCTATTTCGGTTCTAATAAATGGGCAAAAGAAGAAAAATTAATAGAATCATCATTATCAGCAGAAAAACTACTATAATCAATGATGAGTCTTGGGTGCATGCAATATTTTTCGATATCGTCTTCTATAGCATCTCTCTTCGAACATGACAGCCCATTATTGTTATGCCATGAAGCTATCTCAATTTTTTATCTTTTTTGTCATCCATACCATGCAAGTGTCCTCGCCATCATAATTTCCCATTTTTTTATATATGTCGTAGAGTTTCATATCATATTTTTGTATACAGACATCTTTGTCATAATATTTTTTTTTAATTTTTTTTAATTTCGTTATTTTTTTCCAAAATGTTAATGGTTCTAAAAAAACAGAATATTATTTTTTTAATCATTGTTATTCCTTTTAATAGACTTAAACGGTCTGTTCTCCGGAGGATAGCGCCTCCATCCATCTTTAGGATGGTCTTCCGTGAGAGCGAGTTCTATGATGGAGTCTGATACTGTCTATTCTCTGGATACGACAGTACCAGTCCCTCTTTCACTGTCTACGTCATCGAACGATGTTCTCAATCTCACATATCTCTCTTATTCTGGTATTCCTCACGCAATCCCTCAGAGTCTTTCTTGCCTGCTATCACCCTACTCAACGTTCGTTTAGTGATTGTGTCTGTCCTTGCTTCAACGCCGAATGTCATTATTGGTCTTACGCATGCTTTATAGATTCTCATCTTGCTCTTGATGGTCATATCTTTATTCATAAAAATTGTGAATTTTAGAGCACTAGAGATTGCCGTTGCCTTGTTAACATTTAATTCATTAAGCTTTGTTGATAATTGTTATTAAGGGATGGTCAAAATAAACCTGATTGCGGTCCTGAATAACGGCGGAACGGAACATCCCTTACACAACTGGATAATTTGCCCGAAGTTGGTGGGGCGAAGAGTTATTCAAGGTTTTTTCTCTTAACTCTGGTACGTTTTAATTAGATAAACATGATGATACTGTGTGTGGATTTGGTAAAACGAATGTGATTAGAATTATTAAATGAAACAACAGCGTCCATTAAATTAAAACAATAATTTTTTAGGTTTTTTTAAAGTCCGCACGTGTCAACTGTTTAACATGGATTGTATGTTATAGAAATCAATATGTACGATATCGAAAGATAATATGAAAATAATATTCCGCTTCCAAGTCAGTTTACTATTCTATGTTCATGTTGGTACTTCGTGAATCTGTCCTTGTACTGTGTGACGTTAATTCACCAAGTGAATGTAAAATGGAATCGGTACGCGTTTTTACGATTTAAAAGTAAATTTTTAAGTAAAGTTTTATTTGAAGTTAAGAATTGAAAGATAAATTATTGATTCAAAATATTTTGAGTATATTAAAAAATGTACCCAACACAATTATTGGATTTTTGTCCCCAAGATATATTATAGATGTCTCTATAACGTCTTCTGTGAATAGTTTTCTGGGATATTCTGCCGTGTAAATGTGACCTTGGCCAGAGAGGTCACATATACACGGCAGAATATCCCAGAAAACTATTCACAGAAGATTCTGAACGGCCGTGAAAACCTAAGGACATCTCTATAACGATCCCTACAAAACTATCTGTTTCTTTTTTTATAATTTTACTGTATTTTAGGTAACATGTAAAATTTAAAAATTAGTTGGATATAAAATTGTACTTTTAAATCAAATCTAATTATAATAATTTCGTCGTCTGTCGGTCCGTAAATCATAGCTTACTGGAATTAAAACTTAGAGTGTAACATGCAATCAGCGCGCGGGTAATGCTGCGCGGTCACGCAAGGGTCTTCATTAATTATTTGTATTTCCCGTGATTTTTCACGGGCCAACATTCGACATGATTTCCGGGTGCCGTCGCCAGGGCAACCACACCCTGGATCCCACGACCACCAGCTCGCGTCAGAGAGAGAGCATTGAGACAAAGCGTGGATTCGTCTTTCCTAAGCAATTCAGCATCCTACAGGTTAGACTCAGGGCAGGGACCTTTACGCAAACAAAATTACAACACCATATATAGAAAACTTCTGTATACGGCTAGTGTGAAATAAACGCCTATTCCCTGGTGATGAAACTGAAAAGCTGAAATTGATATAAGTCCTTATAGGTGCGATTTTTTTTAATATTAAGTTAAATATTAAAAGAAATGTTAAATTATGATCGATTTTATTCAAGCGAAAAAAGGCTAGTTGACTCTACTTACCGAAGAGACTAAAGATTGCAGAATTTAAAATCTACGTAAAAGGTAAACCGACCTTTAGTAAATGAGAAGAAAAAATAAAAGAAGTAAAGGAATGAAATAAAACGTTCATCCCTTGGCAGAACAATATTTATATAAAGTAAATTCTTCTATTATATAAAATGTTATTAAATTTTGCGGAGAAAGATGACAGTTTCGAGGAGAAATTCGAAAATAAAATGATCGTAAAACCTCCGAGATGGGTTGGGACATTTTCAGTACTGTCCCGTAAAATATATTTATGCCGATCTGATGCAAGGTACAGGAACAAGGTCCAACTGTTGTTTAAACAGCTTTAAAACACCGGCGACATTTTGAAGTTTTAGAGTTATTCTATGAAAAGATGTATTGTGAATGTTCTCCCATCCAGGTCGACAATTGCTTATAGGTGAAAATAAATTTATGTCCTATCAAAATATTATACTTCTTTTGAACCACGAGACCGTGGAAAAACTTTATTTTATGTTTAATTTATTCATAATGTTTTTTTTACCTATCTAATGTGTATTATTTATCTAAGAGAAGATTTTTTTGGTTGAAAAAAATGGAAACAATAATTTTTTGTAGCAATGAAACGCCAGATTGATTAATCTGTTCGAATAAGTGGTGTAAAAATAGTTGTTATGAAAATATTGTATTAGTGAAAGTAATATTGTTAAAAGAATTAATTCCCAAGTTTTAAATTTCTTTTAATATTCAAACATTCAAAATTATTAATTTCATCACATTAACGCACGGCAGGATGAGATTTAATGGTACATGGATATAAAGAATGAATAATAATATTTTCCATGATGTGGTTCACGAACTCAGAAAAGTTATTACTAGTTAGACGGCAAATACGCTATTTAAATCTAATGTGGAGATTTCTAGAATATTTAAGATTGTAGAATATGTTAGATTAGATTATTTACTATTATAAAAATGATTTATTTTTGGCTTTGAATTGAGGAATAGCGCACCTAAATATTATTAGTGTAGTTTATACCTTGTAGGTGTAATGGTTATGACTGTCGCCTAGTGATCCAGTGGTCGTTGGTTCGCGCACTAGAAAGATTGTCCTATTTTCAAAGCACACGTCACAAATATTGATGCGACAAGTATTACGTGGTATTACATGTTCGAATCTTTATTCAATTCTTTAAATTAGTTTCGCCGCAGTACTTGTGCGTGGAAATGTCTTGAAAAACTGAAATTAGCACATAGACTCGACGTCAAAAGCAACGCATTTTGACAACTTTATCGGTATGCACGGTTATTGTGGTTATTTTCGTTTTTCGCGAAAAAAACTCATCGACCGTGAGCTCGATTCTAAAAATTTCAAGTTACCCAAACGGACGCAGCCCGCCGACGTCTTTAGAAAATACATTCGTCGCGGGACGTCGCGAAAAAACCACTTTGCAACGCTAATAACTTTGCGAGTTTTTTTCCGACCCTGAAAATCAAAATTTTTCGAAATGTCTTTGGGACCTGATTTTTATTTTATTTTTCGGTATCTCCCTTCACATTCCCCTCCCGCTGGGCCCTTCTCAAAAACAAAATTTTATTTTTATTTTTAGACTCTTTTTCATTTGTAATTAAACATGGTGTTTAAAAAAAAATCGAAAATATGAATGGTGTAAAAGGTGCAAAATCCAGCCGTCTATCTTTGTATGTTGGAATTTTGCATCCGTCCCTTTCTCTCGGCGTGACAAAAATAAAACCCCCTTTTTGGGCTTTTTTTTAACAAGCGCAATGTTTCTGCGACTGATTGCATAGTTTGAATGAAATTCAAAAAATCACGTTCGAATAATAGGTAGAGGCGCCATATGTGGCCTATTTTTCGATTTTTTTAGCCCCTCCAGTTATTTTGACATCCACTTTTTTCAATAATTCGGTTAAAAAAATTGTAGCGAGGTGCGACAATTTTCTACACATAGCGCGAAATAGTGCGCGTCAGGTCTACAGATTTGTTTTTCTGAATAGCGTATACAAGGAATGGCGTTCGTTTTAGAGTTTTTTTTGCCGTTTTATAAATTTTGGTATACTACTCTGCGATGCGTTGGCCACTTTTACATGTAAATATCGCAATCGATAGAGCACGAGTGCCGCTATCGAGTGTGCTAAAAATAAACGTTCTGAATTAATGCACTTCAGAATAAAATTCGTTTTCATTCGATTTTCTATCTAAAAATCACAGAGTTTCTATTTTTCAATCTTTTGGCGTTTTTACTTTTTTTAAATATTTTTTTTCGCAAAGTTACAAGCAAAAACATAATTATTTTACACCAAATCTGGAATTATTTTCAAACGATATTAATTTTTTTCTCCAAGATAATCACACTTGGGTGACGTCATTATGATAAAGCAGTATAATAGGCGATAATTAGTCGTTCCTAGAAGCATCCATCCTATACAGAGAAGAAGTTTGAATGAGTTTGAATGACATGAAATGAAAAATTCTGTATACAGGTTTCTTTCTTGCGTATAAAGAATTAATATATGCGTATAAAGAATAAAAACTTTATTTTTGTGGTTTAAATTACTGAAAAAAAAATACGCGGGTTTTCTATTGAGGTGGAGAAATTGAGATACGAGTGTTTTAGTGTATTACATGAAAAACTCAAGTACATATTCAAATATATATTACAGTTAAACTCAAGTAGAGATAACAAAGTTGATGTTTTTCACTTAATTTAGAGATCATACTGATGTATTCTTAATTCATAATATTTGGTACCCCTTGGTACTAAATATTGAATAAAAAATAGCAAATAATATAATATAGTCTTTTAAATAACATTTTGTTTGAAATATCTCAGTGTGAAACCTGGCAAATATCTCGAATCGCAAAGAAGAAAATGCCACATAGAATACTACATTTTGGGTAAATAAAATAATTATGTGAACAAAAGTTTTCTTTTTGGACGTCTCTGATCTTCACGGTATCACTTTAGGTCCATGAATTTGCCATGAGCTCTGTGAGTGCAGTTTTTGCTCTGCTTCTAAAGGGTATTAAAATCACATTTATTCCAGGGCCGGCGCCATCGAATAAGATAACTTTTTCAGAATAATTAATAAATAATGAAACTGGCAATCTGTACAGTATAATATAATTGAAGTTAAAAAAGTGTTTTTTTTTAATGGAGATGCGAACACGGAATACGTGTCACATCAATATTCTTACTGTTTTCAAACTAAGCTAAACGCTTGTGCTATGAAAATAGGACAAACTTGCTGGTCTCGAGTGAGGTTCGAACCCGCGACCTTGGATCATGAGGCGAGAGTCCTAACCACAAGACTAACAAGCTAATTTTCCATAAATAAAATTACTAAACAAATGATAAATACATTTAAAAGATATACATCAAAAATCAACTCACTATCCGAAACAAGTTCAAAGTTGTAATCTAAGATTATAAAAATTTGATTACTATACTAACTAATCATATCGTTTCCTCACTGAGTTAGGCAGAGAGAATAGAACATAGGCAGTCACACTCTTCTACCTCGTTACACCGCTTTTGCCTTGGCTACATTTATACATTTTTTCATTAATGCTCTACGGTTTTTGAGGCTTTTAACAAGACTATCCACAAGTATTTGTTGTACTAATACTAATAATAATATCAGGTTTTTCGCGGACGCCCTTTGTTTCTGTTGCCTTCAACACTCGCTTCGTATATTTTCTTTACCATCCTTACTTCAAACATACGTTCTACATGACCAAACAATCTCAGCGATCCTTCCTTTATACTATTTAACCCACTACAGTTATCATTACATTCATTTCTAAGATGTTTATTTGATGACAGATTTACAACACAAGCGCCTTAGTGTCCGCATTTCCATCGCGTTCAGTTTGATATTATTCCCTTTTTACCAATTCCAGGCTTCACTTCCATATATCAGTGTTGGACCTACATAGAACGCCCTATGTATCGTGTTGTCAAAAAATTGAAGCTTATATTAAAGGTAGTAAACGTATATCTGTTCATTAATTAGCGATGTGCAGTAAAAATTGAAGCATTACTTTAAAATTTATAGATATTTTGAAAAAAAAAAACGAAAACGAAAGATTGACCTCTTAATATTCTTATTGTTGATTTAAATATATTGTCAAAACAAAGTATATAAGAACGCGTTACGAAAAATTAAAAAAAAAAATATATTTTTGTGACTATTTTACATAATTCAATTAACGCGATTTTTTCTTTCTCGGGGTTTTCATTGAGAGCGTACCTCGTTATTATTTATAGGAGCCATAAAAATAAATCATCAGAGACAGAGCAAAATATTCTAATTAGCATGTCAAATACAAGATCACACTTTTCCTTGAGTCGATCTTTATAATTAAATTTGCACAACAACAATTTCCCTCCGACCAATTTACAGAATTAATTAATTAAATAAATTTGATGAATTTAACAGAATATTTAAAAATAAACGATATTTATTAGAATTGAAAATTCAATATCGTAGAGTTTGAAGAATCTTCGCCAAGTTTTGCAAGTGTAATTGGACGTGGTTATGCAGAAAGCTCCCAACCCGCAAAATGCTAAAAATGAGTTAATATTCTCCCAACCCACAAAATGCTAATAATGAGTTAATATTTTTCTTACTCACATCATAGCCATCATCATTTGATTAACTCTTATATTGAAAAAAATGGTTCGACCATTTTCTGCGGCTTCAAATTAAGGCTGCACATTCACTGCAAATGCATATTTCGGCGTTTTTTTTTACGAAAATGTGGGTTTTTATTATTCATTTATATCAGAATGTATACTCTAGACTGCAATTTTTTTACAGCAATAACTTAGATAAAACTTTTGTTATTATACAAAAGTAATAAAATGGACATTATTTACAATAATTAATAAAATATAAGCATTAATCGACAGGCCGCGGACAAAAAATCATTTTTAGTGTCCTAGGCGGCGCTAATTTTTAATGAATATTTATATGTACGCATAATATATTTTTTTATAAGTACAAAGTATACTTCATTATCTAGAATATGTATTAAGGAAATGAAGAAATATTCAATATTAATAAAGTTATAATATATTAAATTTGCAAGCAATTTTTTGTTTTTTTTATTTTAAAACGCTTTTTATTTATATAAAGAGATGATTTCAAATAGTACATGCTTTATCAAATTCACAAAACATAAAACTCACATCGAAAAAATAAGTAGATATTGCAGTTTTCCATACATTTAGACATTTTGTAGAAAGAATCCAACCTATAAATCGCGTCATTTCGTAAGTAAAAGTTTTTTCTTATAATTTCCCTAAAAAAATAATAAAAACATCTCTTTAATGAGCCCTATGCAAAAATAGATTAAATATCAACGTGTTAGGTTTTTGTCGGCTCAAATTTTTAGAAGCCATTTTCTCAGATCTATGTTTTTTTTTAGTTGGATGCTTTCTGCATAACTACGTTCAATTTTACCTGGAGTAATACAACCGAAAAATATCTTTCTTCTTGCGTTCAGTTGATGGATGTTATGAAATCATGAGACGGCAGGTAAATACCAGATCAGTGGGGTGAATCAACATAAATTTGCATAAATTACCTCGGATTCTAAATTCAAGCCAAAATGTTTGCAAGATTTATTAAGTCTGCTTTTACGTAAAGGTGCGACAGATAACATCAAAAGTTAAACATCTGTTATGAGTCAGAGAAATGTAGAATGGATTGTAGGTAAACATTAAATGACTGTGTTTTAAGTAGTATTATAGAATTAAAAAAATTAACCCATAAAAACAAAGTTTTCATTATTAGTCCTTTACATGCGAGGTCTCGGTTTCCATTTTATTATACTTTTGTTTTCTTAACTAAGATTTATTTATATCAAATTGGTACTAAATTAAATTTAAGATAATCAGGAAAATAGTTTCTTCAGTATTTGTATTATTGTATTAATAATCACAGGCATTTTAATACGACGGAAGTTTTTTACAGAATGACAACAAGCTTTTGTTTTGCAGCAATTTTAAATCTATAAAACTCATTGTCTGTCTGTCTGTCCTCTTCTATATTAAACTACACCGTTTGACCGATCTGACCCAAATTTAGCATACTTAATCTTTATGAACCGGCGGTAACATAGGTGATATTATATCCATCCCCTTTTTCTCTCTCCATCCCCATGATGCAATTCCATGCAAATCTGTACCGTTCGACCGATCTGACTCTTATTTTCATACACAATACTTAGGCCCCGGCGGATAACACAAATGACATATTCCCCCAAATCTTTTTCCCTCCCCATCAAAGTGATATATTTTTTATACAAATCTGTATCGTTCGACCGATCTGGCTCAAATTCTGCATACTTATTATTTAGGCCTAAGTGGATAATATAGGTGACTTTCCTACCGTCTCCTTTACCTCTCGTCCTCCAACTGATATATTTTCCATTCTAATCTGTACCGTTTGACCGATCTGACCCAATAAAATTTTTCTTGACTATTTTATTTTATTTATTTAGTACACTTATTATTTAGTTCCTGGCGGGAAACATAGGCAACATTTCTCTCTCGAACATCTCATCCATTTCAGCGTTGATTAAATGGAAACATTGTTTTTAGTAGAGGCTTTGCAAAACAATGGCAACTTTGTTTTCCCCCAGAAACTTATTTCTAGCTTAATGCTTACAGCTAGTAAAAAGATAAGTTTTAAATATTTTGTCCTAAATATCTAAAAACAAAAAAGTTCTAAATCAGTGATTTAAATTATTTTGGTATATTTCCAAAAAGTAGGTACCGTGTCCGAACATCTGATATAAATTTGCATTTTTTGTGTGCATTTTTGTATGTGTTACTCCAAATGTAAGAATGCATTGTCATCGACACTTGGCATTGTCAGCGTGCAAAATTTCAGCTCGATTAGATGACGGGAAGTGTGTTAATTTTTACTTTCAAAATTTTTCCACAATCAAAACCGACGGTGACGTTAATATAAAGGATTTTAAAACATATACACTCATTATATTATCATTGCGATATTAAATGTTATGTGTTTTTTATTGTTTGTGACACTAAAAATTGGAACGATGCTCTTCTTGTCAGACAGGAAACGTGACCGATGACGACTGGAGCCGAGTAAACCCGATTCAGCGAAGCCGACCCGAGCGTGACGGTTTACTTTTGTTCACTGTTCAGAAAAAACGCAAAAGGCGCCTAAACAAGCCTTCACTTCAAAAACTAAAATCTACTTTTTATTCCATGTAATCGAGCTTATTTAATTTAGGTTTCATTTATAAAATAAATGATTACTAAATACAACAATGAATCAAAATAGAATATACAAAAACAATATTTATGGAGAAGCAAATTAAAATTTTGATCTATTATGGGTTTATTATGAACATCTTTTTTTTTCAATTCGGAACATAATTACAAACGTAATCCGTCTGTCAGAAACGCGATGCTGTCTCGTTTCCTATTACTCGGGATGTCACCATCCAACGTCTCAACTGACTTGATAATTATTATTATCTTAGAGGGGGTACAGAAAACGCGAGCGGATGTCATACAAGGTAGGAGTAAAAACTGAAAAATAAACCAGAGGTGCCGCCAAATATTAAAGAAAATAAATCTGAAATGAAGCATTCATTCAGAATATTTCGAGTATGTTCAAAATAGTCAAAAACACAATAATGGATTTTATCCTAAGAGGAACACCATTAATCAATATATATTATAGTTTTAAAAAAATAGAATAGTTAAATAAAATAGTTTCGTCTCGTAGAGACGAAACTATTTTCCATATGGGAAAGTATGTACGAAAGTATTTTTTGGGTGTTTATAGGGGTTACAACTTATCGTACGGATGGCTTAAGTAATCATTTTAAATAATGTAACGTTTCATGATTTCACGTGAACACAATGAAAAGTTTGTGAAATTTCATCCGCAGATAGCTGCAGTAAAAATACAGCTCACATATGAAACAAGCTGTGCATGGTTGACATATATTCTTCTTCCAAAAAATTGGTAGATGTGAAAGTCTATCATGAAAGGAATTGGTGAACGTGTCATTGTGTAAGGTGTTCACCTAAGCCAGCCATACGATAAGTCGTAGACCTTATAAAAATCCAAAAAATTTTGCATACCTACTTTTCTATATGAAAGATATCTTCGTTATGAGACATTCATAATAACAATCTTGAAACATTATATAATTAATTCATATTATAAAAACTGAAAACATAAAAATATCGTGATTAAAACTGGTTACTTTAATAAATCGTACTATTATTACCTATTCTTATTCTAGTTCAAACGTTTAATTTTGTATGTGATATAAAAAAACATTATAACTTGTATAATTATATAGGGGTTAGGTCTAGCACACATAACCCGGCTACAATTGACTTTAAGACTATGATTAACCCAACATTACATTTGAAACATTATTATCTTAGCTATAAATACGTCAAAAATGACCTATGGTTTTATTACTACATATTTCGGTCGTGAGTAAGGGCTGTGAAAATAGCACCATCTAGCGTCTTGGTAGCGTTAAGGACAGACATTGTTACCTGGAGAATTATGCATTTTTATTTCTTTTTATACATCATTGTTATTTTATATCACGTTATTTGCGCCACCTCTGAAGGATATTGACACATGGAGAATTATGTATTTTTGCTTTTATATCTCATTTTTATTATGATGGAAAATAAACCTATAAAATTATAAAATATAAACTATAATGTAAACTAGAAGTTATTTGTCTCATACTTCAGCTACGCTTTGCTCATGTTCTTGGTAACCTTACAGGGAGAAATCCTTATTAAATTGTGGAAAGTTATAGGTTTTGCATCAATATTTTGTTTTGTTGCCGTTTCTCTTCTTATTTTTACAAAAGGCGAGCAATTTTCCCATTCTTTATCATGGGATAAGTGAATAAGATACAAGGCTCTTCAAGTTTGTGTTTACTGGGGTATTATGCCGTGTTGTTACGACCTTTCGGGCCGACGTTTCGGATCCCATTGCAGGGTCCATCATCAGGGCTGATGTGTTGTCTTGAATGTTGGTGTTGTGGTTAAGTATCAGCTTGCAATACCGTGCCGAAGTCATGATGTGTTTGTATTGTGTTGTATGTATGATTCATCTGTTGTCTGATCACTATCTCTGCGGAGTCTGCGACGAGAATGACTTTGAAGCGCCGGATACCAAGATGTTTTTAATTTGAGACCATCATCTCTATTAATGTTTATCGGATGCTTGTAGATTTCTAGTGCTTCCTTGATAAGACGCGCATGGTGACTCTTAGGCTTTCCAAGGATTTTCGGTTCGAATGCAAAATGATGGCCGGTATCCAGAAAATGCTCAGCCAGTGCTGATTTTTCTGGATGACCGAGTTTGCATGCCCGTTTGTGCTCGTTGACCCTTTTGGAAATGGTACGCGCCGTTTGCCCCACGTATACTTTATCGCAGTCTTGACAATCGAGTCTATACACACCGTCCGTTTCTAAGCGATCTCGATCCTTTGCTGATCTCAACATATCTTTAATTTTGAAGTTGGCACCAAAAACTGTCTTAATGTCTCTTTTCTTGAGAGCTCTGGCAATTCTGTCTGTAACGCTTTGGACAAAAGGCAGAAAGGCGATGCCTTTGCACTCAGGTTCTGTATGTTTTTCAGGGCGAACAGACCTCGTACTTATGACGCGTTGTATCTGTCGCTTCTGGTAACCATTGCCTTCCAGTGCGTCGCTGAGTGTTATCATTTCCTCCTGTAGATATTCATCTTGGCATATCCTTTTGGCCCTCGTGGCCAAAGTGTTGATGAGACCTCTTTTTTGAGCAGGATGATGGTGGGAGTTCGCATGTAGATAACGGTTGGTATGTGTAGGCTTCCTATAAACTCTGTGTCCGAAACTCCCATCGGCTTTCTTTTTTATTTCAACATCAAGAAAAGGCAGCACGTTGTCTTTCTCTATCTCCATGGTGAACTTCAGGTTCTTATGTAGTGAATTAAGGTGTTCCAAAAAATCACCTAGTTTTTCTTCACCATGCGGCCAGATTGCAAACACGTCATCGACGTTTCTCCACCAGACCTTCGGAGTAAGGGATGCTGTGTCAAGTGCTGTCGAATTTCTCCATAAAAAAGTTAGCAATCACCGGAGAAAGTGGATTACCCATCGCTACGCCTTCCACTTGTTGGAAGAGCTCACCTTGAAAAGAGAAGTATTCATTCGTCAGGCAGTGCTCAAACAGTGCGCAGATGTCTTCATCATAAATTTCTTCCAACAGACTCGTAGCGTCGTCCACAGGCACATTAGTGAAGAGGAATATGACGTCAAAACTGACTAGTATATCACCCCTTTCATACTTTATTTCTTTTAACATCTTGACAAAGTGTGCTGAGTCTTTCACCCATGAAGACGTCTTCCTCCTCTGCATCTGTAGGAGACCGGCCAAATATTGTGACAGCTTGTATGTTGGCGCTCCTATTGCGCTCACAATTGGTCTTAGTGGCACTCCATTCTTATGGATTTTGGGAAGACCGTAGATTGCTGGCGTTTTTGAATAAATAATAAATAGTTTAAAATGCAAATCGGCTGGAATACTAGAAGCTTTGACCAGCTCCCTAGTTTTTCTGTCGATTCTATCCGTTGGATTCTTCTTGATTTTCTTATAAGTGCTGCTATCCAAAAGTCCCCGCATCTTCGCTGTGTAGTCTACTTGGTCCAAAATCACTGTGGCATTGCCTTTGTCTGCTGGAAGAATCAGGATCTCTTCGTTTGCGCGAAGGCTCTTTATAGCTGCGTGTTCCTCTTTGGATATATTGGGACGCGGAGGCTTAGCCTTTCTTAATATAGCGCATGTATCCTGTCTAATTTCTTCTGCGATGGCCACTGGAATCTTGCGCAATGCCGCTTCTACGCCGCAGATTATGTCGTCAACTGGAATGCTTTTTGGTGCTATGGCGAAATTCAAACCTTTAGCTAAAACTGATATCGCGGCCTTGTCCAATGAAAGGCTGGATAAATTTTTGACCACTTTGGTAGAATCCAGCTCCTTAGTTGAGCTTTTCTTATGTCGGCTGAGTGACTCAAATTTCCGTTTTTGCCGAGTCTCCACCAATTGTTTGTTTCGCCACGCTTGCATTGACGTCATTTTGTCCACTTTCGTCCAATCTTCGTAATTCAATGTACCACTCAGGCTCAGGTGCAGGTCAAAGAGAATTCTTGTTATTTTGTCCAATTCCAGGCGGATGTTGCACACTCGTTCTCTCAAAAGGGCAGCTTCAGTTCTTTGGAATATTCTCTCAGCCTTCTCCGTGTGGATGTGTCTTCGCAATTTGATGAATGATGGTGTCACCGACTGTGCTTTACAGCGTTGTAAAAAAGCTAAGTTGCTTAGAAGCTTTTCTTTTTTACTCCTTAAGCTCTCCAGCCGGCGTGTAGATAAATAAACTTCCTCCCCATAGAGGTTGGTTAAGAATGTTCTTAGGTTTTCACGGCCACTCAGAATCTTCAAGTTCTGATGACATTAACAACGTTCTGCATCCGATAAACATTAATAGAGATGATGGTCTCAAATTAAAAACATCTTGGTATCCGGCGCTTCAAAGTCATTCTCGTCGCAGACTCCGCAGAGATAGTGATCAGACAACAGATGAATCATACATACAACACAATACAAACACATCATGACTTCGGCACGGTATTGCAAGCCGATACTTAACCACAACACCAACATTCAAGACAACACATCAGCCCTGATGATGGACCCTGCAATGGGATCCGAAACGTCGGCCCGAAAGGTCGTAACAACACGGCATAATACCCCAGTAAACACAAACTTGAAGATTCTGAGTGGCCGTGAAAACCTAAGAACATTCTTAAGATACAAGGCGAACTTTAAAAAAATACATCGGAATTACAATGTTTTGGTAATAAAATAAATTAAATAACACGGGTTGTTAGGGTTTGTGATAGCTAAAATAAAAGATAAATGTCTTCGAATCGACGGATTACTATGATTCCAAGACATGATGCGGTGAATCAAAAAACGTGTACAAAGCCCTTCCCACTTTCATGCTTAATTAATTTATTGTTTCAGTATTAAAAAGTTTCGAAACCATAAAACTTTGACAGTCGCATTCAATGTCGAAGGAATGAATGAATATGTTTTTATTTTGAAAACAAATATTTGACAAAAACGTCGTTTTTTGTGTTTGTAGTTTGTAAAAATATCTACAATTACCTACACATAAAATCGTAGTTCAATAAACCTTTCTGATTTTCAATTAAATAATCAATCATTCGTCAGCGTTTCAACTGAGCATTTTTATGATTGGTACTCAATTCAAGATGGTCGATAATACATTATTTTTATTATTGGAACACTAATTTCATAAATTTCGTGAATAAAATTTTGACAGTTTAATGAGTTTTATGGATGCGCGCGCATTTCGTGGTCTCGTATTTCCGCTACATGTTGCTTTCCACTACACACATCTCCGCTACAATGCGCACGGTGTGCATACACAACTTCGGTTACAATAAAATTTTTACTCTCAATACGCCATAAGAAGATAACTAATCAACTAACTAACTAACCATCACGCCGTTTCCCCGCAAGGGTAGGTAGAAAATTAGAACGCCGTATTCCTCTATCCTGGCACACCACTTTTGTTTCGGCTAAGTTCACACATCTTCTCATGCATGCTCTACGGTTGTTGAGATTTTTACAGGGCCATCCTTCAGTGCTTATTGTATCTGAATATGCAAGGTCTCTCACCGCCGCCACCTTTTCCTGTTGCCTTTAACACTCGTCCCATATATTTTCTTAACCATCCTTTCCTCGCTTATAAGTTATACATAATCAAACCATCTAAGCACTTCTTTAATTATTCGATATACAACACTACAAACAGCCTTAAATTCAGTTCTAATTTGTTCATTCTCACCACCGCATTCAGTTTATTTTCATACCAAAGAAAAAATCTATTGTGCAGAGTTTTTGAAAGTTTTTGAATATACCAAGAAGATTTTTCTATATAGTTAACTAAATTAAACATTGAAGTACAGCAGTTTTTTTACAGTTTCCAAACGTCAACGTGGTTAGCGTTAGAACTGTCGGAACATATGCGTGTAGTCATTTATATACCTGCGTTAAAGCTGAAATAGAGAGTCGTAATCATAAAATATTTCTAAAGTGTCGTAAAAAAGAAAAATAAGTTTGATGATCCTGCTGAGAGATCCACGTGTGTGGGGGAAGAAGGGTAACTTCCTCATCCCCACCCCCCTCTAGTGCCGACTGTAGGGGTAGCGGGGGGTACCATGCTATAACAACGGAAAAGCAGTCGCCTGCAGTTGTGAAAATTCATATTAATTGCAAGGCGGTTAACAGCAACCATTTGAAATAATCTTAACTGTTATTTTCCTTCGGGCCGTTGCATTTTATGTTCTCGCAGTTGAAAATATAAAAACAAAAGGGAAAAGATTAACTGTGATAAATTGAATGGTGTTAAAAAATACCCAAGCCATGAATTACAAACCAAGATATTGTGAAGAGAAGCAAAGCGAAAACTTAACTATTTTTTATAAAATTTAGATTAATGGACTTTTTACATAACCACTTGAGTTTTTTTTTAATTCTAATTTTGATTTCTAAAGTTTCTCCTAGATTCAGAGTCTATGAAATACGTAACTTTTTAGATGTGTCTTTTTTTATAATAAATTCAACTATATTACAAAAAAATTGGTTCTGTTCAACTCAAAAACTCCTAATGATTATACTGGAAAAATCGCTGTCAAACTTTTATATCTGTATCAATTACATCTTCTTATTCTAGATTCACTACCCTCAAAGTTCTTGAAAGACAGGTAAATTTTCGACTAAGTTTTTGAATTTGCTTTCACTAACTAAATATCGTTGCCATTCAAAAAAGTTATCCACAATTTCTTTTTTATTTTATTAGGTAGAAAGTTTTGATATTACAAAAACCTTATTTCAAACAATATAAAACTGAAAAAATTAGCATTGAATTAAGATTATAAGGATATGCGTTCAGATATTCCCATTTTAGGAGCTTATATATGCAAAATGTAAAATATAATACAATAGCTATATAAAACTATACACGGCATTTGCAGTCAAGGTGAAAAAAAAAATTAGTTAAGGTTGAATAAAGAGAGATGTGTAAATGATAAATTATATGTGTGTCTACCTACGCATAAACATTTATATTACCTACGCATACTTATTTTATTATTGTATGTAAAAATTAATTACTATTGTATATGTCATAAATAACTACCTCTGTCCTCCCTTTACTTTCGATGATGATGGTTGTGCCCATCGAAAGCGATTAGGCTTATATAACTCAAATTAGTGAAATAAAACATTGTGTATAAATTTTTGTGTTAATCACGAACTTTCACTCTGTAACGAAGCAACGCTTAATTTATAAATATAATATTTTTGCTTGTATGAATAATACTGACTTACCTATTGACTGAAATTCTTGGGGGTCAGTCTTTGAGCTAGGTGTTTCGGAGCGCGGTCGGTGTATATTTCGAAATAATATGTATGTGAAATATTCTGGGAGACGAGTTGTCATGTTTGTTTATTCTCTTAAATTAATACAATTAATGTGGTTTTTGCAATTTTTTTTCAATTAATTTTTGTATCGAGTTAGGATTATATAAGATCTTTACGAATTGGCGATAAAGCTAAAAGACATGAATAAATTCAGACATAAATCATTTTTTACCACAGTAATATATCCGAGTAGTGTTTCCCCCCTCTCCTCTCCCACCCCCATCTCTCGGGCACTCGTCAGGTCCCGCCGCCCCTTTCATTTGTGTGGTCTTTGTATAAATTCGCTCGCGAAACGCTCTTTTTCCTTATTAAACGTGGCTTTCTAATTAAAAAGGGGCACTATGGGCGGCGGGGCGGGGCGGGGTGAGTAATGTAATATTTCCTCCAAGAAATGGGGGACGCCATTACGTCCCTGCGCTGTAGCACCTTTGGCTTTCTCCGGTGAAAGTGCTGCGAGCGCGCCGGTGCTCAAACTCCGGCGCGTGTCACTTTACGTGCGAGCTTAACAACCTCCAGCCTCACGGGCGTGTACCTAATAACGAAAGGAAAATTTTTGATCGTTATCTGAAAAATATAACCCCGAGAGATAGCGTTTTTTAAAAATGATGTAAATTTTTCATTGCCATATGACAGAAAAATATGTTAAAAAGATGTTATGGTTCGGATGAATAAAGAAAAATAATTAATTAAAACAATAACAATTCAAAAACATCAATATCTATGTCAGGCATCCAGAAAAGTACAAAATGTTATATCTGATAATGCAATAACAACAAGAATAAACATCATAGCTCAAAAACCTGAGACGGTGGTTTAGCCTGTCTACTATAAAGCTATGCAGGGTTGCAGATAATAAAGTGATGCTAGCTAACGTCCTTTGGAATTGTTGAACTTTTCATTGTATAATAACTTAATCTAGTCGTGTGATAGATTGGACGGCTAGCTTAAAACTCCTAAAAAAGATTTCCGTACCTACTTTCTTATATAAATAGCTTCATCTCTGTAAGATATCAATAATATATCTTGATTACGAAAAATTCGTGCTAGCTAAATGCATATTATTCTTAATCAATCTTTGTCAGTATGTGCTTTATCGGAGTACAATCGACTATCAATATTTGTCATTATCTGAGAGAAGGGTGTATATCAAAAACGACGAATTACAAAAGAATTTTTCAATGAGAATTAACTAATAATGGTTTATTTAATTCCTAGCCCCAAATTTAGTCTATGTATTCTTGAGCAAAAGAAAAAGCTTCACTTGGAAATTGATGTTGGAAATCGTGGCATTTTTTTTTTAAATTTTTTTTTTTTAATTTTTTTTTTTAAAAAAATAGAGATGTGAACACGGAATACGTGTCACATCAATATTCTTACTATTTTCAAACTAAGCTAAACGCTTGTGCTATGAAAATAGGACTAACTTGCTAGTCTGGAGTGAGGTTCGAACCCGCAACCTTTGGATCACGAGGCCAGTGTCCTAACCACAAGACCAATAAGCTACTCGTACTAAATCAGTAAATACATTTTAATTATGTATTATCATTATTTTTGCTTATGTTTACATTAATAGTTTTTACTCTATCGTTAAGATAAGGATTTACTTGGGATGCCGTAAATATTCTGTAGGCCTTTATTGTAAATATGTTTATAAGATTTTAATCAGAAATTTTCCTTTTGGATGAAAAAACAAAGATTGTTTTTAAGAGTATTTTATAGGCAATTGTTGGGAGAGGAGTCATCTTCTATTATGATGTCAGATCACAGGAGACTGAATCACCGCCTGAGAATGACTGACTCACGTGACAGGTGGGACGAATATAGACTTTTCAGGCGAATATCAAACAAAAATTCGATGAAATACCAGGACGAATATCAACATGGACGAATATTAAGGGGCCACTGTAATTATACTTTTTACATTCTTAGATAAATAAGTTTCACCCTAATGAGGCGTTATTGCAAGACACATATTTCCATTTCATTGTTGGATGTTATCATAAAATTAGTTCTAAGGCTAAGGCTTAAGTTACTAATAAATATTAGTTCATTTTCTATGAAAATAATAATATGGGGGCTTCCCTTCAGAAGAATATACATTTTTTAAAACAAGTATAATTACACTCCGAGTGATGATTATTTAAACAAAGTAATTCGTTATGTCGAGACATCAGTAAATTACTGTATTTTAATTAAGGTGAATTATGAAAGTATCATAGAGACGAAGGCATGGGCCACCCTATTAAGACTTTCATACACATTTTCCATATAAATGGCTTCGTATCTGTGAGACTTCTATAATTTATTTTAATAAATAACGATCTCTCTGTAGACATAATCCAGTAATTGTGTTCTGGAAACATACATATAAAAATATTGTTATTGTATTTAAAACACAATCATTTTGGTACTCAAAGAACTATCTTCTAGTACTTTCGATGCATTTAGTCGTTGCTTTTAAACTGCGTGGACTAAATTTAAGGCTGATTTTCGTTTCCCCTTTTTTGTTTTGATAACTACCGTATCTGCAACATGTGGAGGGCGTTGTCCATTCTTTGAAATTTTTAAAAATCTCTTTCAGCACATTCGTTTTATTGCGGGATATTTAAATATCAAATATGTTTTTGATTATATTAAATGGTATTCTGTCCCAGTGAAATGCATCTTTCAGAAAATGCATAATGAAAAATAATTTATTTCACTCACCAAATATTGGTAACATAGGCCGACCTGCTGCATTGCAGTCTGCACAATAGGTAAATTATTTTGGCGGGTCAGTGCGCTTCCCAATACAATAGCTAAATCATGAGTATTACTTAATTCATAAATTAAAGATGTAAAGAAAACTTTTCTCTATGTATTTTGTTAGCTCAAATTAAGTAAAGACGCTCAATTACATTAAGCACGTCAAAAGATTTTTTAACAAGGCTTAACCTTATAATTAATTCCATAATTTTTAATGATTTGAAAGACGAATAAATTACTCGTACACAGCTTACGATTATAATCAAAATCAAATTGAACTATTATAGAAAAATTGTGTTAATATCTTATTTAAATTTGTGTTAATATGTTAATATCTTAATTTGTTATGAAATACGTTGTAATGATATTATAATAGAAAATGTAATAATGAACTAAGTTTTAATGAAGAAGTGCTTAAACAATAATATAAAGATATTAAGTACGTCGGGTGGATGACAACACTGAATAACCTGTTATAAATCTAAAAGGTATCATTTCTACCCCTCATAGGGGCTGGTCACCACCTCTGGATAAACCGGCAGCGACTATCTTCCAATTCTCTCCAAGCTGCCTTTTAGTATTTAAATTTTCTGTATTGTTTTTGTATTCAAACGTGCTGTTTTGTTTTTGTTGATAAATTTAAAATATTCTGTCGTGGATTACTTTATTTGTAAGCTTAAGTTAATGCATGGAATGGCGCGATCCAGAAACATCATTAATTTCTCCGGAGTCCGAAAAGATCCGACTAAGATCTCGACTAAGATAAAAAAAGATGTATTCTTTTTTTATCTTAGTCGAGATCTGATATTGATCAACATTTAGAAAAACAAGGTGCCTCTATCAATACTTCCTTTCAGAGTCTTAGAAATATAGATGATTGTAGTTTGGAACCAAAATAAGGTAAATAAACATTGGAAATTATGACTCCTATTTTTTTAACACAATGAATGACCAAACGAAATTGGGGTATTTTTATCTGGTCAGTCTTTATATCCTAATCGTATTACTTATATGAAATTATCAGTTAAATTTGGAGAGCCCAAACAAGCTAAATACATCAAATTGAAAAATGCTTAACATTTAAAAAAATAATCATAAACTCGTTTTAAATTTGTTTTAATTAGTGAAGTATGGAATAAAAAATGAATATTTTATTTTAAAAAATCGAGAGCTAGAACAATCTTAATCTACTTATAAGTATTATTTAATAATACAAAGAATAATCCACATGATAAATCTCTCATATGGAGGCACAGTCAGTATATTTTGAAAAAATAACAAATACAGAATTAAAAATTAAAGAATTATTTGAAAAACGACTGGCGAAAATTTTTTAAAATAAGCTTTTTGGACTTAATCTATGTTGTCTCTGAGCTACAGACGTAAAATAAATATATGTTTAAAGAAATTAAATTGATAAAAAATGAAAAATGAATATCGCTAATTACGCAACAGTTGAAGGACCCCGAGTAAATGACAATAGTAGTATGCCAGAATGACAAGGCTCCCAAAACGGGCAGAGTGGGGTAAAACGGAACAATCTTGCGTATTCATCTGGAGTGTGGTCTCGAGATAAAAATAAATTACACTTCAACACTATTCTGCGCGAGATTATGTATTATATTTAGAATTTCTCGTCTCATCTTTTGGATCAGCACCCATTGTTGCTGATACACTTGAACCTATTATGTTCATGTTTTGTTCGCGTTATTGGGCCGTTCAAGATCGTCAGCGAATGTTCATTTTCATCGTGATTAAGACTTTTTTCACCTCACATAATCATTTATTTACTAATAAATCTTATCTTTATCACTGTAAAAGTTCTCATCTAAAATTCTCTAGTGAAGTTACGAGAATACACCCATAAAGGATAATTTTTTTTAAATGTTGTCAGATTTATTTTTTATCAAACATACAACTGGATACCGGCCATCATTTTGCATTCGAACCGAAAATACTTGGAAAGCCTAAGAGTCACCATGCGCGTCTTATCAAGGAAGCACTAGAAATCTACAAGCATCCGATAAACATTAATAGAGATGATGGTCTCAAATTAAAAACATCTTCGTATCCGGCGCTTCAAAGTCATTCTCGTCGCAGACTCCGCAGAGATAGTGATCAGACAACAGATGAATCATACATACAACACAATACAACACATCATGACTTCGGCACGGTATTGCAAGCCGATACTTAACCACAACACCAACATTCAAGACAACACATCAGCCCTGATGATGGACCCTGCAATGGGATCCGAAACGTCGGCCCGAAAGGTCGTAACAACACGGCATAATACCCCAGTAAATACAAACTTGAAGAAACATACAACCATCTACAGGTCATGAACTTAAACTTATCAAATAGGTATAGAGCCGTCAAAATACACAAAAAAACGGAAAAACACTAATTAATAAGATCACGGTTGCAAATTTTTCATCTCCATGTTTAATACTACCAAAAAACATCCCTCCTCCCTTCTGCGCTCCGTTCTGACATTTGTTATTAAATAGTATGTGACTATTGGATTTGCGAAGAAAATAATATCGAATTTTTAAAAATAAATAATAGTGGTGACCTATGTGGTATCGATTAACAAATCTGTTGACTATCTTCAGCTCCGATAATAAATCCCGCAATGAGATGCTAAATGACGGCGACGGGCAGAAAGGTGGTACATGCATGGCAAAATATCCCAGAAAACTCTGCTCATAAGATTTTGAATGGCCGTGAAAACCAAATAATATTTTGAATAATAACATTTCTTAATCTGGTCCTAAATTATTATGTATAAATTATAAACACTTTTAAATAATAGTCATAAAACTATCTAATGAAATAAAATATAAATAAAAAGTAAATCGTCAGCAAACCCGTAAGGGTTTTAATTTAAATTCTTCTTTTTACTTCTTAAGGCAAGTTTTTAAGATCGTTAATTTTTTTTCATATGCGTTTATTTTTTTATCTTTTTAGCGTGCTATTATAACAACAAGACTTAATCTTTATTATTATTTTTTTAAATAAAGTATTTTTTAAAATTAATTTTTAATAAATACTACCTTCTTACAAAGAAATACAAATCACACCTCTCAACCAACGTGCTCGTTTTCGAGTACCATGAAACTTTTCTCTAATTCTACATCGCCTCTTCTTCGTCTTTTTTAACTTCTTGCTTCCACTCTTTGCACTCCTAGGCCTTGTTTAATGTGGCGTCTTACGGTTCTCTGGTAATTTATTGTATTATCCATATAATTTACTAAAGAAAAGACTTTATCTTTGGACTTTGGCTTTTCGTTCGTCGTCTTTATAATAGAGACATTTGTTCACCTCGCAATCCATGTTATAAGAAACATGAAATGTCAACACCACATATCGAAAGTGATTTTTTAACTATGTGTTTTTTTCTTTTCTTCTCTGGGTTGAAAGGCAAGGTATTTGAGCATCATCCCGGAAGGCAACCAAGTTAGTTCTGTTTTCATAGCAAAAAATTCAGCTAAATAAAAAAAGGAAGAATATTGGTGTCATGTTCGTGTTTGCATTTTTATTTAATAAATACGTAGAAGAAATAAGGGAAAAAATAAGAAATAAAAGCAAAGGCAGCAAAATATAAAAAATGTTTTGAATGCAGTCACCGTGGAATCAATTTTTGCATGTACTGAATTCTAGATTATATGTGTCTATATATATAAATATAAATTCATAGGCAAGATTATCAATGAAATATCAAATGCAATACATTATAAATAAGTAATCCTCGATGACTGCATTACTTTTTTTTGATATTGCTACCTTTGATTTTATACCCTACAAAAAACAAAACAGAAACATGTTTGTAATCTAAATAATTGTATATAAAAACAAATTTCTTCGCATGAAATAATGGAAACTCAAATGGTTCACTTTTCAATCCAAAAATATTCACATGAAAATGATTAACACATAATAAATTTTTATATTTTTATTATTTAATATGAAATTTAAATTTTGTAGGACAACTTTCACTGCTTCCGACGAAATTACCTCTATCTCATCATATAAACGAAACAAAAATAATTTCATTTTTTGTTTTAATTTACTTATATTTGATAATTTTTTTTTTGTTTTTAAAAAAATAGAGATGTGAACACGGAATTCGTGTCACATCAATATTCTTACTATTTTCAAATTAAGCTAAACGCTTGTGCCATGAAAATAGGAGTAACTTGCTTGTCTGGAGTGAGATTCGAACCTGCGACCTTTGTTTCGGAAAAACCCTTTCCATCGTCAGGGTGTTTTATATATAGATTTTTCCGAAACATGTAGGTGTAATTAATCAAATGAAAGTAGATTAAAACAAATAATAAATATTTTTTTTAAATGTAAATCTACAAAGTTGCTCAACCAATTGAAAAAAAAAGAAACAAAATATGTTTCAACAAGTCAACGCTTACTGGAATCCTCTTCTTTTTTGCAACTTCAACAAAGAACCTATCCAATGTGTAGCCCACTTGATACTGGCTTCTCACAATGAAGATTCTTGATTCGGTTTTCATTGAGGTCGCAATAAATCTATGTAATTTACTCAATCCTGGGTGTTTTAGTGATGTTTTTTCAGTAATTGGGCCTCATGACACATTTAAAAAAGACACTTTATTTTACCTTCTTTAGAGGATTTTGAAGAAATCTGATATTGCATTATGGTTAAGCAGATTCATTGCTCGCACTGTTACAGCCGTACTAGGGTGGTTTAATATTTTTCAGCGTTTTCCATACATTGCACATCTCCCTCAACTTATTTAAATGAGTGATAGGATTGTCTTTTTCTTCTCTTCAAGGGAGATTCATTTCATAACTAGTTTTATTGCTGTTGCTCCTGATGTAGATCTTCCATTTGTTGGTGGTGAGTTCCTACACTAACTCGGTAAATAAACCGTACACCTACTCGCTAAGCAAATTAAAAAGTGACTAAAAATTTTTGTGTTGCAAAATATTCTTGCTCACCAGGTTTCTAGAAAACCAAGATTTTACTCTAATATCTTTGAAATTAATATGAAGAACAGTCTATTTTTATATTAAAATATTAAAAAATCATGAATCATTGACATCACTGCATCATTATTTTATACACATAATTTAACATTCTCTTTAGTTTATCATGATATATTATAGAGACGAACTATTTTTCATATGGGAAATAGGAATGCAAATATTTTTTGGCTAGAATAGGCAAAAATAATGGCTAGTTTAAGTGATCACTTTATACAATGTATCATTCACCAGTTCTACCCAGATTATCACATTTATCAAATTTTTGGAATCTGTAAGTATGTTTAATTTTCACACCTTGTTCCATGTGTGGGTTATATTTTTCTACCGCCACCTAGTAGTCGAATTTTAGTCATTTCCATTAACCAGTACAGATGTCGCCTGTGGTAATGAGACATCCATATTTTTATTATTGGGTTTTTAAAGCAATATCCTTTTTGTATATCTTAAGTTTATGGTTGGATCTGATCTCTGATCCAGTTTATGTATTCAAAAACTTTGGTGTACACTCCAGGTATATTTTGTCCACAAGGCGTTAGTCCAAAACTAACTATCCCGTGAAGGAACCATTGGAATTCTGTTCGTCCAATCAATGGTCCTCCGGAATCGCCTTTGCACGAGTCCTTTTTGGGAGCCCCAGCACAAAATTGTTTATTCCAAAGCTCAGTTCTAATGCTGGGATGAGTATACGCCTTTTGACACTTTGGAAAAGGGTAAACTGGGATTGCAACGTAACGTTTTACATTACTGCTATTCCCAGTTTCTGTACGTCCCCAGCCGGCAACGGTAAGCAACGGATTGCCATCTTTCGTGACGTCACTATGGGGGAGGCAGATTGGACGAATGAAATCTGTAAAAAATATGTAAATATAATTTTTAATTTTATTTCTAAAATAAAATATTACATAATTACACCACCCAGACTTGATAAAATCGCATAGATTTATTTAGGAATCACTGGGAATCGAACGCTGAACCCCAGAATGAGAAACTAGTGTTATGCACTCTGGACTGTGAAGGATGAATTGTATTCAAATTTACATATAGTGAGGTTTGCTTGTGTAACCGAAAGACCTGTCTTTCAAACAAATTATACTACAGTGAATCTTACAAAAATTATAAAAATGAAAAATTTTTTTTTTATCGAATTTGTACTGCTTTTTACACACGGTGGTGCAAAAGTCCTAACTCAATTTTGAACATTTTTTTTAATAAATAAAAACAAATTGTTCTGTTTTTTGATTATGTAAATTTTGATAATTTAAAAGAGTGATTACTTTTGCGCCACCTTGTATTGGAAAGGTAGAAATTTTAACATCCGAGTCAAAGAGCATTAGTGATGTTCAAATTAATAATCATGGGTTTTCCGAATTTTCTAATCATTTATCAGAAAATAATAATAATTTTAATCTAAATTAAACCACAGTTGTACCCTACAATATTTTCCAATAATTACCCATATTTAATATCATCGATAATATTTTTATATGTATGTTCTAAGAACACAATTATTGAATTCTGTCCTCAGAGGGAAAATTATTTAGTTCAGATAAATTATACGCATCTCACAGAGTTGAAGCTATTTATATGGGAAACATATGAAAGATATGTAAACGAAAATTGGGTCTGATTGATTATGCGGTGCAGATCTGTATAGAGAATAGAAAGACAAACAAACATTGAATTTTATAGTTGTAAATATATTGAAATAATAAAAAAAACAGTGTAACAGATTCGTCAGGACTGAATGAGTGCCATGAGTAAAAACTCTACTTGTATCTACATATCTATTATAGACTCATATATTCTTGATCTTAACTGATGAGAAGTCTAATGATTAGACTCTAATTTGTGGACGCACACTGTTAGATCCTTGCGTTGTGGGGGCGTAGGGCCCGGTGGTGGCGACCTCTGCGGTTGCCATTTACAACTTTTATGGTAAAATATATTCTTCGGCTTGTAAAAGCCGGATTTTCATCTGCTTTTCATAATAAATACATAATGTACATAGTTTTCCTACCCGCAGGACCGTAAAAGTTTTTAATTGAAATTTTAACTTGCCGTGGAGTATTAGCAAGGCTCATTATTGAGGTGATTTCGGCGCGTACAAGGAAATAAAGGAGACTACTTCTACATTAAGAACAACATATGAAGGTTATAGAAAAATATATCTACTATATAATGAACAAAATCGAGATTAATGTAGCTGGTACTATTTTTATGACCAGAGCGGAAATTTACGCAATTTTTTTTTTATGAGAACGCATTATGTTGTGAAGAATGTGAGAACAAAGCGTAGACAAATAAGGTGAATTAATCAGAAAGGCATCTTAAAAAAATCTAAAAAATCAAGACATACACACCCTGCTTTCGACTCGGTACTGCAATCCAGTACTTAACCTAAGACAAACTTGGACACACCCTGACTTCGGTACGATATTCCAAAGCAATACTTAACCTACACTTCAACACACACTCATCACATCAGCCCTGATGATAGACCCTGAAATGGGATCTGAAACGTTGGCCAGAGAGGTTACATATACACGGCAGAATATCCCAGAAAACTATAAATAGAAGAGTGCAATAGATGTTTGATATTTTCTACCTGTATAGGGTGCGTCGGCTGCCAATCTAATAATCCCAATATCGTTTTGTTCATTTCCAGAAGAGGCTGGGCGGTAGTCTGGGTGTGGTTTGAAGGTCTCTATCCTGATGACCTCGGGGGCATCGTTGCAGTCCATCCCACCTCCCGCGACCGGCACACAGTCCACTGCGGTGGTTATATCGTGCTCTCCAAGACGAATGTTGTACCTGAACACCAATTAATTTGAATATAAGTATTTAAATATAATAATTTCGTTGTCTGTCTGTCCCCGTAACTTTGTGGAAAGTCCATAATTTTATTGTAATTCACGGCAAAAAAAAACAAATAAAACGACCGGAGATGGGGCGTGAATCCCGAGCCAGCAAGCCTGAAGGCAACGATAGCGATGTTGCTATCGCTATCGTTGCTGCCTCTTCGCGGACCGCCAAAAAGATACTATAAATATATACAAGGGCTTGGCAAAGACGCGAATGTTCCGTAATTTTTTACGAGTAACAGCTAGGATAGATTTGCTGTGACACAAAACAATGAAATTTGTGATTTTTAAGCATTTTAAGACAATCGTTTGGAAAGTATGTTCCCTAAATTATTTATATTATTGATGTTAATAGCGTTAACTTTGGGATTGGACATAATTATTAATTTTAATTGATTAAAAACTTTGTATAAACTACTTGGTGTAACTTTACGTCTACCGACTTCGATATAAGTATATCTTCATCGAGACGGACGCATAGTAACTATTAATTACTTATTTTTACGTAAAAAAATACAAACTGTCAAAAAGTGGGTCAAATGTGTAAGAAAATCTTACGGAGTGCCGACAGATTTGAGAACAGGCCCGGTGATGCAGTGGGCCGCTGTCAGCACGTATCGTTTGCTGATGAGGACTGCCCCGCACGCGAGGGTCGTGCTGTTGTTCGGCCTCCTGTACTCCACCAGCGCCAGCCAGGGGAACTGATCTATGCTCGCTATCTCCCCGTTGATGATCCGGTCTTCAGAACTCTCCATGCCACACCCATCGTTCGCCGGCAGCAGGGTGTCCGCATCAAAGCGATTTTGCAACTGCAATAGCAATTTTTCATTCAAAAAGTAAGAGCATATGGTGAGCAGTGCAACAATCGGATAGCAAAATAAAGCCTCAAAAACTAGATATGGCTCGTTAATGAACGAACTGTTTTTTTTTAACCGTTCGGTTCACTAAAAATCGTTCATTGTTGAATAGGAGCCAGCGACCGCCAGACTTTTGTTATAATATCAAACCTGCATATTTTCTGTAGATGGATGTACACTAAAGTAGCTAAGCAAGTTTGGATATTATGGCATTTGAGTTCGGGGTGTTTTGGCAGGTTGTACAGGTACAAAAATATGTGGGAGTAAAACTTTAAATAAGGTATCGGGTATTTTTGTTAAATTACAGCTGGAATAAAAAAATATATTAAATTCAGATTTGTTACTTTAACCTAAACGACATGTTTATTTACAGAGCTGAAGAGCGTCTGGCGGAAGAAATGAATTTAAATTACAGATCCTTTTTGTGAGCAAATGAATGTATAAAAATGACGACCGACCGTGTTCCCCTTATCAGCGATATGATTTGATGGTGCAAGAATCAATGTGTAGAAAAAGTTTTACTATCGAAAAAATATTCAGTTACCACTGGGATACGAACCCAGAACTTTTTCAATCCAGGAAAAGGCAATTAGCAATTTAGAATTTTTCTTTGTTAACCTTTTTACATTATTTTTTTCAGATAAATTGATTATTTAACATTTAATAGAATATTTTTTATATAGTTTTTATAAAATAAGTTACTGACAGACAGATGAACAGACAGACAAAATTGTTATGGGATTGAATCTATATTTTTACTGATAGTAATTTCATTTGGCGGATAACGAATTCTATGAAAGTGTATGGCCAATATGGAAACGGATTATCCTTATATTTGGTATTTAAATACTCGTCAATTCAACGAATTTGATTGGTTATTCTACATGAACATTCAACGAAATCATATAACGTCATCCACCTATAAAAAATTACTTAAATTGAAAAAGAAACGCGTATCTGTCTGAGAAAATTTTATGCAATTGCATGAGCGGTAGACGAATGAATTTGCGCGAATTTTTTATTTTATGTGGAAAAAGATTAGACACAGTTGACTTTGACAGTCAATTTGTCCCTGCAGTAACTTAAAAAATATCTATTATTAAAATATATGATGTTTGTAGCTAACTCACTGTAGATCCATCGTCAGGATTCTGTGTCTCGCAGCACACACTGATCTTATTTGAACCTTCACTGGAACATGCAGAGTTTCTCAAAAATGCTGTTTCGATTCTTGTCCGGTTTTGTTTTAAAACTAGCTCGTACAGGTTTTTGCATTCCGCGATGGGAATGCATGTGCCATTCGTATAATCGGGAGTCGTGCAAACAATACTTTCTGAAAATGTAAATATCATGAAATTAATAAAAACTTACTTACTTACCTACCATCACGTCGTTGCCCCATGGGGGTAAGCCGAGAGGATAGATCGTCATACTCGTCTGTCCTGATATACAACTCTCGCCTCAAGCCCGACGGTTGTTGAAGCTTCTAACGGGACCATCTTCCAGTATCTGGTTAATCTGGTCGGGCCACGTATTTCTGTCGCCCTCTCTTTCTGGCAGCGTCAACACTTGCGTTATATATCTTTTTTACCATTCTTTCAACGCTTCAACGTTCGTTCGCTCAACATGCCCAAACCACCTTAGCGGAACTTTTTTAATTCAATAAATTATGTAAAGATCAGCTTTACATTCTTTCCTAACGTCTTCATTCTTTACTCTATTATAAATGGATTTGTTACACGTTCGTCTAAGGGATTTCATCTCTACTGCATTCAGTCCTCTTTCGTTCCTCTTCTGCCAGCCCCAGGCTTCACTTCCATACAGTGTTGGTACCAGAATTCCATTGTGTACCGCTAATACCTCGGTAGACATATTTACATTAGAAATTAGTGCACCGTCCACCCTATTTCCCACAGTCACTCTCCTCTCGATATCCTTCTCAAACTTCCCTCGTCTATGGAACATATATCCCAAGTACACAAACTCATCAACTTGTTCCAAACATTCACTGCCTACTAGTATTCCATAGATGTCATACTTTCTTCCTTAATAATCAAATATCAAATTAATAATGAAAAATGTCAAATTGGTTATTGCACATTTATTACACAAGCTCGCATCGAACCCAAGTAATCTCATGAAAATTGCAAAAAAAGGAAATAAATATTATAATAGATAATTAAAAAAATGCATATTTTCAAGCATATCAAAATATATATGTTGTGTTGTGACATGTGGCAAAAAACGATGTATTAATACTCAAAACAGAAAAATAGCGAAATAAAATACCTTTTTAATATTTATCACCAATATGAGATTATTTATTTTGAATTTATGTATTCCAATATTGTTCAGAATCAAAATTTAATAGAAAACGATAACAGGTTTGATAAAAAAATTGGGTTTATCTGTTTTACGTGCTAATGATGTTGGTATAATATTTGATAATTTGGAATCGTTTGAAATTAGTGAAGCATCTAAAAGTCATCAAAATATCATCAATAATCAATTTAATTATATAATCAATCTTATCTCAAAAATGTTTAAGATATTTTACAATATTTAATGCCCTTTTCCCAATCTTTTCTTATTGAATTATTTCTTTGAATAATTTTTGAAAATTGAATTTTGTAAATAAAGGATTAGTTTTTTATCGCTGCTAAAGGAAATTACTGTTTCTGATATCACAACCAGTTGGTTCATAAAAAAGTATATTAAAATTTTGTAACAATATAATTTTATTTATTTATTTGATTCAATTATAACTAACAAGATGGGATCAATTTTGGGCACTATTTTCAGACTAAAATAAATCGTTCCCTTACAACGGTTATATAATGCAAGCGTACATTAGAAAATTGTAGTTGATTCAATAAAAAATAATTCAACAAACGAATGCACATTAATTCTATAATATATATAATTGAAATAAAATTTGCGTTTTTTGCACATTTTTACCATTTTCGCCGTAAATATCGTACTGTAGGTAATATCGACGTTCCCTACGTAAACTCGGACATCTACCAGAAATTTATTTTTGACTTCTTTTGTACAGATATATTTTTTCTCTTTCCCGTTCTGCAAAAACTTCTATGCAATTCACAATTTAAAAAAAAGTTTCTATATTTTTCGGAAAAAAAAAAACTGACGTAAAAGCGGACAAGTACGCTCATTCTGTATGGAGAGCCAAACTTCAAACGGCTGTCATGAAAAATTCAAAGGGCTCTCGTGTAAAATTCATTTTTTGTCTTATATGCGTAAGGATCGTCGATATTATTTATTGAATATATTTTATTGTTTGCGTGAATGACTATTTATTGACTCTAACTAGTCAAAAATGACGATTATATATTTGATATATATTCGATAAATGAACTTTTATTATATATTTCGGCCGTCGGTTAAGCTGTGAGTACAGCGGCGTAGAGTAGGATAGCTTGATAATAGGACATAATTAAATAGAGAATTATTCTTAAATGAAATTTATTTTTTTGCTTCTTATACGTCATTATTATATTTTACCTCATTATTATTTGAACCATCCAGAATCGTTTGTGATAGACATTCTTACCATTTTCATTTTATTTTAATCCGTCCGTCCGTCCGTCCATCCGTCTGTCCGTCTGTCCGTCTGTCCGCCTGTCCGTAATTTCATGTAACGACCGTAATTTCATTTTAATTCGCCTCTAAAAACAAACGCTTAACGTATGTTGCTACCGCAGTCTCTCCGTGGATCGCCAAAAATATACTATATAATATACTAGGGTTTAGAAAAAAAGGACGCGAACCATTTCATAATCTTTGTACTTCATTCACGTTGAGATATTTTATCACTCAAATAAATTCTAGAGGAGCAGTCCAACTCATCCTTAAGTGAAATAAACTCAGTAATTGGTTACAGTTAATAATTACACCCGATTATGAGAGGGACTGCTCTAGTCTAGTAGAAAGCATAGTTGTGATGAAGACGCTTAACAATAATTTAAATTATCTTCACCGCAAGTAACTAAAGTATCAAATATTTTTTATTTTTTACTTCACTGTTAATTTAGTTCCATACGTATGTTGTGTGGGCTAGTACATTATTTGTATTAAATACGTACTGTAGTATATAATGTTTCGTCATTTAAAAGTTTTCATAACAAACTTTTTGCACTTCAGTTTAAACTTTTGTATCTTGTATTATTTTCTGGAGGCCATCAAAGATAAATAGAGAATAACTGTAGATAATGTAAAATATACTCAAATAATAAATCATAATATTTAGAATCCATCTCAAATATTCAGTATAAATGTAAACAAAACTATACATACGAGATAAAGTGGATGACACACAGCTGCAAATCACAAAAAAAGATAACATCCAAAACTGGGACATCTTCACTGACCTCCAGACCGTCACTGACTTATGTTTGAATACGCTGATTTGACTTGTTTTTTATTCGTGGATATTTTATTAAAATACATAAGTCACTTAAAAATGTTTGATCGACACTTTATCACACTTTCTAGTGAAGTTACCACGCCAATCATGTCAGGCAGACTAAACGCGTCTGGCTCGGTAAGCATCATTGGGTCCACATTGATAGCAGGGTTGTAGCTTGCGGTATTTTTAATATTTTTTGGTGTACCGTGATAATTTACTTGTGAATTAATCAAATTGATTAATCATGAATACTCATTATTTATGTCTTGGGAATTGACTCATAAGGGAAGTTGCTCGGTTTTCACCCCTAAAGGATATGAATAACGATGAATTCAATATTTGATTACGCTTATGCATGTTTGAGGTGGAATTTTATTTTCATCAGGATCCTAAAGCGCGATTATATAAAACTTTGCGACGGAAGGTATTCAATATACTATATATTTACATTAGTGGCAGGAAGTGGAGTGGTCAGATGGGGACCATAGAGTTAGTGTACTTTTTATAGCAATATGGGTCGATTATTTAATCATGGCACTGTGCAGTCGGCCACTGTTGTCATCATGTCGTATCGTGATGACATTAGACTTGTTAGTTGCCGACTACACTTATCTATATATAGTATATATATATATTATATATATATATTATATATATAATATATATATCATATCTATATAATATTATTATTACAATATAAAAGGTACATAAATTTGTTTAATTATTTTAGGATAGCGAATGTAATATTAATCATATATTAATAATAATAATGACTCTCGATTCCCTTCTTCAGGAGAGGAAAATATATTTTGCATAAATTGAATAGTTTATTTGACAATATATTTCTAAAGTAGATAACCATAAAACATTTTGAATGTTTTGAAAACGCTTAAATAATAATTATTTTCAATGCTTGAAATTTACATTGAATTTAAAACACACAGCGCGCGGTATACATAACCGATAGTGCGTTGTTGCATTACTGTCTGGCGTGAAGCGGTCATATTACTTTGTCTCTTTCATGCACACTATTAACGTTTATCGATACATAACACCATGAAGTCTCATGACCAAAAATTGACCTGTAGTGCGTTGTTGCATTACTGTCTGGTGTGAAGCGGTCATATTACTTTGTCTCTTTCATGCACACTATTAAAGTTTATCGATACATAACACCATGAAGTTTCATGACCAAAAATTAACCTGTAAAGCGAATGCGTTATATACTTCAAAAAAAGTAACCCATAAAACCAAGTTTTTATTATACTCCATTTCTTATTTACTAGTGGAAACTGGTTTGGCCAGACGCGTTGAAATATTTTCATACAACTTAATAATTTGTATGAAAAAACCATTCAAAATTTGAAAAATCCAAAAATTTATTAATTTTTTTTAACGTAAATTTGATAGATCTTCTTGATCGTCGCCACGAGTCTGTTTGCAAAGTTTCAGCTCGATTGGATTACGAGAAAAGGGTTAAAAATCGATCCAAAGTTTTTTCGTCAGACAAGCAGACAAGACGACAAGTAGACAAGCAGACGCTACGAGTTAAAAGAAAGGGAGTAATAATGTTAATGTGATACGTATGTCTCTTTGTAAAAATAGTGGAGTAGATAGGTCCTTACTGTACTTATTGAGATGTACATTATTATTTTTTTAAATCCTTTATGCTATTGTATACATTGTATGATATAATTTTATTACAGTATCACATGTCTGTCCATCTGTTCATCTATAATATCATCTGTCATATAAAACCATCTGTCATGGTAAATAGCGAACTGTTGACGGTTTTATTTATTAAAAATGTAGTTAATGCTGATTAAATATTAGACATATTAACACCAACACCACTTGCAACAAAAATAAATTATCATGTACAAAAGAGCGGAGGGGAAATTTTCTCTATAATATAAAAATGTTAAAAAAGGGAAGGAAATATGAAAATTAAAAAGTTATATACATAATGTGATTAAACACTTACTTGTACGTACGCTAAGACAATAATTAAAAAAAATCATTTTAACGTACATTTGGTAGACAAACATTTATCTCCCTTCGTTGAATTATTTTTTTAAGTTATAAAATAGTACTATTGCATTTTATATTGATTCTTTTTTTATAATTATTATCAACCTTGAAATACGGAATTTACTGAGAAACAGTGAATAAATAGCATTTTCCTGTTTATCTTGTTAGCCAGTTCGCCATCCATGTTAATTAATGTCGTATTTGACCTCATCAGAAACTTGTTATTATTGGTCGAGCGCTAAGAGCATGAGCGAGAGTGGCTTCCTTTTTGTATTTATAGTGAGTATAAATAATATAATTAATAATGTTTATAATACTAAATTAATAGTTAATATTTTAAATAAAAATTAAAAATTTTTCAATGTTTAAAAGTTGTTATATTTAAGAAAAGAAATAAAGAGAACAAATAAAAAGAGAAAGTTTTCTTAGCTCTTCTGTTTACCCACCAATAATTAATAATGAAAACATTTGAGAAAAATTGCATTTCTAAATTCATCCCAATTTTTCTACAGATTTCTATACTAATAATAAAATAAAGAAGCATCAATCAACTATCCTAATTTCAATTGTCTGTCTGTCTGTCTGTAACTCGCTGAAATTAGGCCGTAATTGTAACAACACTGATGATGACTATCCGCTAACGAGGCCCTGTCGTCCGAGTACGCCAATCAGCGCGCGGCTTGGGATATTTATTATTATTTTGTCCCGCGATTATTCACGGGTTTACGGCTAGTCTTATATATTAAATAGCAAGGATAAGGGTAAAATTAAAAAAAATGGGGTTTATAAATTAATTTGCAATGAACGCAATCATTTCAATGCAGGCAAAATTTGTAGAAATTTTGATATTTTAATTAAGGAGCACTTAGATATTTAAATAGCAATTACTATTCTGAATTTCTAATCAACTCTTGGAAAGGAACCATTCTTTTGATATTATGAAGTGTCAGATAAATTACACATACAAATGAGAGTAGCTTGTTGGTTCTGTGGTTAAGACTCTCGCCTCGTGATCCAAAGGTCGCGGGTTCAAACCTCACTCCAGACCAGCAAGTTAGTCCTATTTTCATAGCAAAAGCATTTAGCTTAGTTTGGAAATAGTAAGAATATTAATGTGACACGTATTCCGTATTTGCATCTCAATTTTTTAAGAAAAAAAAATTAATTACTCATATTGTATGTGTATTACCAAGTTAAAATAAAACATATTTTTAATTATGATATTGCACCATGAAGTATCTGCCAAATTTTTCCATGAAAATATTTACGTTTGAAATAACTCCAAGAGATCGATTACTTTAGTAAAAATATGCCCGAGAATCAAGGTAACAAATGCCCTCAAAATCTTTTTCTTTCTGACTAAAATTAAATGAAGCATAGTAGATATCCTTTGGTGGAGAGAGCAATATTATTTTATTAAAATATATATTTTTCTACTTTTTTAATTTTATTTATTTAAGCATACACAGTGAGTAATGATTTATATAGTTTTACATTTCAATGGTTTAAATTTTCAATGAATTAGATAATTTTTTTTTTAAATTTATTTAAAAGATATTCACTGTATTGTTACCAGCTGCAAAAATCTAACGAAAAAATACTTTAGATATCTCTAGCGCAGTCCAATCAAATAAAACAAAGATTTTCCTATTTGAAACATTTATAGAACATTCAGAATTTGAAATGTTAGGATGTACATACTTACGATGGAATGGATGAACGTTGCATAGTGTAGAGCGATCACCTAAGCCAGCTCGTACGGGTTGTAAGCCCTGGGTCATCGTATAAAAAAGATTTCCATAGACGTTTCTCACATAAATAACTACGTCTTTGTGAGAATTCTATAATTTATCTTTATTTATATTCACATTGCATTAATTATTGTGACAACGTTCAATATAATGTTTTATGTGTTAATTCAATTCAATTCAATTCAATTTATTTATTGATAATATGTACATTACAAACAAAATGTTTAAGGCATACATATTAGGAAGTATATATCAAAATAAAAATATTTAATAAATTAAAATTAACAAAATCTGGTCAAAGGTGTAGGAGAATCCCGCTTCGGAAAAACCCCTCAGACACATGGAATATAATACCCAAAGCGATTTTGTTCAGCATAGCTGTGGCTCTTCCAACAGGCATAACCATCGGCAGGTTGGTCCTGTATATTGGAATGTGAAACAATCTATGCTGACGATGTCTAATGTAATTATCAGGAACATACTAACCAATGCTCTGCATAATTTCAGGATTATCGATCATACCGCGCAACAATCGATAAAAATGTGTAATCAAATACACATTCCTTCTAGTCTCTAGACTATTGAATTGAACACCATCCAAATTTTGTTCTAGCATTCTGCGGAAAAAATCATCTTGCACATTCTCCAGAATATCTCACCTTCTCTTTAATTTTGGCCAAATTTTTGATATGTCGTTAAAAGATATTTAGAGCCTTTGTAAAACGAAGAAACCTCCCCTGTTCTATAAAATTATATTTTCATTTTATATATGACTTAATCTGAATCCTGGATTCTGACTGCCAGTAAAATGTATTATGATGGCAAAATAATTATAGTCTGGCAATGACTCGCACAAAAGCTATTTTACTAATAATATTTTTATTGTACTTCAGAAGTCTTACTCAGCACGCAGAGTTTCAATTAACCACTTCGTGGAATAAAGGGCGCACATGCGAGCTCCGAAAGGTAGCTGGTTAACAGCAATCCACCCTTTTCTGAGAGAACATTATTTTCGAAAATGTGATTGATATCTTTAAAATATTATAAAATCATAGAACTTTACGTCTATATTATGTGTCTGATTAAATATTTCAAGTTAAATCATGGTTGAATGATTGGCTACAAAAGAAATAAATCTGAGTACCCCATAGTAATCGATGCTTTGTTGACTCTGATCTATAATAATAATAATGGTTGGATAATTTATATAGCGCCGTTTTCGCGAGTACCTACTCGTCTCAAGGGCGCTTACCCTAACTTAACCTTACCTAATCCAACCAACCTAACATAACCTAACCTAACCTAATAATAATAAGGGTGGGTGTGTCCTATCTCATTGTCCTATATATTTTTGGTTCATCCTCCTCGGACCAAAATGATAATCAAAATCGGTCCTTTAATTCATCTTTCACGTAAAATTTTTAAATAACCCTTAAAATATTTCAAATTTGGGATTCAACTTACCATTAGCTTGACTAGGACACAATGCCAAACATTGATCTGAGAGATTTTTTTCCAACTGTCGCATGTTGGTCTATGTCTTCTATAGGCGGCACTGGGTCCGTGGAGGTTGTACATAATTTAAAAATGGTTTTATGCCTACTTTATTTAAATATATTTGTTATCGATGCTTTTATTTTTAAGAAATAAAAAAGTGAACTGTTGGGACAATGGGGGGCAATTTTCGGATGGCAGCCATGCGGCTCAGCTCTGCTTTGCAGCGTGGTGTCGCATGGTTGGCTTTAGTATTAAAAAAATACTAACCCGGCGGCGAATGAATTGTACAGATATAGAAGTTTTTGCTTATAAAACGGTCCTAGGTAAGCGGTGGGTCTGCCCTCATTGTAATATCTCTTCGATGTCAGCGCAGGTGTCAGAACACTTTTCTAACGTGTCAGCATCTTATATTGTCGGCGTTTCAACAGATTGCGTGACGTAATTTGAAAAAATGTTATCTGTATTCGTTTATCAAAATGTCTGTAAATATAAAAACAACAACTGAGAAATGAAAAATGAGGACTTGACCGACTTTATCAAGTACTGTGTTATCATAATGCATTATTTTAAATAAAGTATTTTGAATATACAGAGTGTAACAGAGCTAGTATACTGTAATGAAATGAATTGTGCACTCTCCGAATCCACTATGATATGACGTCACTTTGGAACACAAATATGGAACCTTTTAGAATATCTTATAGCACTCTAGAATTACGTACAATATCCGGGAGATATCTGGAATATTGGAGATATTGGAAGCGACACAAACTTTCTTGCAAACACTACAAATGAAAGGAATATTCTCGGGGATTCGGAAAACCAATGTTTTTCGTATAAATAGCGGGGCCAGGCTGCGGCGCGCCAATGTTGTTTAAACTTTTCTACCGGTACGATATTAGTGATAAGCCTTAGCGATCGGTGTTAATTGAAGTGAATTAATTAATCAAAATACTTACATCGGTAGAACAACAAAATGAGAAAAACTTATCTTCTATGAAATGTTGAAAAATCACGGGAGAAACTCATCAAATATTAAAAATTCATTCGCTTGAATACAAATCAAATAAAATTAATGAAATCTTGTAAAATAAATATTTTTAAAAATTTTGCAAGATTTTAATAATTTGATGTGACTTATTTTGAAGCGAATAATTTTTTATCTTCTATATAAGCTTTTTTAAAGTTCATTAAATATTTAACTGAAAATAATATTAAAATGTGCATTGAAAAAAACCACAAATATTGAAGTTGCTTATCTCCATAATTATTCATATTATGACATTATTGATTGAACATTTTCAACTCATAATTTAGGCACAAATCCGCCTGTCAAGTATTGTGGACAAGCTCTTTTACACTCTGTATATTGAGTTTGTTTCTTCAAGTTTAATTAGTCTGACACGCGAGTATTGATTTAAAATGGCCCTAAGTAAATCATACTCATACATTAAAAAAAACATCCACTAGCATTCTGTATTCCCCTTGATTTTATGTCTTCTAAATTCTTCTTTAGCCATATTCATTTGAAACATTCAATACTTTGTTAATTATTATCAACATATTTAATGTGCTTCTTCTTAATCAATTTTATATTCTGAGGACACAGTTGCTTCATTTTGTCCACAGAGGGATAATTATAAATTATGGAATTTAAAAATTGAAAATAATAATTTTCAGGCGTATCCTAGTCTATATGTTATACAGTTCGGAAGAATATCATGATAAACTTATAATAAATATAATATTATTTAAATTCCACTCTAAAAATATACAGGTATCATTATAAGCTGAAAAATCTATGTGTTCCATGTCATGATAAGGACCATAGGTGTTTCTAGCATATTCTAGAAAGTATGCATTAATTGAACGTTTTTAGTTTTATACGTGATTACATTCGAATATCATACGTAGTATATCTTGAGTATTGACACATACATCGGTCTCATATTAATCCCCACCAGGCGTTTCTAGATATTCAACCGTTAGTTGAGTCCTTTGTTTTTTACAGGCCCTAAGCAGAGAGACACTACCATAATGGAGTGGTGTAACTATATTTTCCTCAGGATCCTGGAGTGCAACTGAGTAGGCTTTGGAGCGGTTGGAATTCAATATAATGCACATTTATATTACTTGCAACAGATAGCCAGATGAGGTCCACCGAGTTAGGCCTATATTTTACATCACAAACCTACCTAGCATATTTTCAAAAACTAAGAATATGGTTGAGATATGTGTACCTTCCTATAAAAAATATAGAATAATATTGAAAAAATTATCAAAAAATCATTAATAGCAAAATTATTAATGATTAATAGTAATACTTAGTATGTATTTAAAACCTATTTATATTTATTTAAAAATTCTTTGTTATTTTATAAACAGGTTAATAATATAAAAGTCCACACTTTAGTTGTACCATATACGTCGATAAAATTTAAAAAAAATGTTTTGTCTTACCCAAATCGTTTAGATGATTGTGCTATCTTTCTACGTTGAACTATTTAAAAAAAATCTTATATTCAGTATCATCTTTTAATATTTACTATCATTCCCGAAAGGAAATTCCTATGTTACAGTTAACAAAAATATTTTCCTGTTTATCGTGTTGAAAAGTTCAATAACCCATGTTTATAAACGTCGTCTGTTCAGAAACTAGATACTTGACGCGCGAGTGGCTTTCTCTGTAATTTTGTTTTATCTTTATTAAAACTGCTTTAAAAACGCATAAAGTGTGCAGTGTGTAGTTTTGCTATTACCAGTTTAAGTTTATTTTATTATACATTTAGATATGATTTAAAGTGTAGATATATTACATATTTATATAATACGAGTATATTACGTAACATTCAAGTAACTTCAGTAATAAATATTAATGTTTTGTTACGTCCATTTTATTTTTTCTGCAGGTAGGTATATTTTTTACATTAAATTTCTAGGTTAGAATGTAACTATGGATGGGAATGTGTCAAACTCGATTACATACTTGGCAACGCATGTTTATTAGAATTGCCCTAAAAATGGGTCATACAGTGCGCAATATTTTTATTGCATGTTTAAAAAAATAAATAATTTAATTAGGCATATTTTTATTACATGTTTAAAAAAATAAATAATTTAATAGCCAATCGCAGATACTAATCCACTGCACAGCAGCCAGTACATTCTATAACCAAAAGAGATTTTTTTGAATAGAATAATCTTTACTTTGGTCTAAAAAAAGTTTACGAAAAAAATTTTTTTTTGGAAATATTATGACTACAAAGATGATTTTGAAATTCAATATTTAAATACCCGCCAAAACACTTCATTTCACTAATATGCATCACAATTTTATGGTACGCAGGTGTACAAATACTTACAGCACTGTACCAAATACGCGAATTGATACGTCGCGACCAATCATATGAGTTGTATTTTTATAATAAAAATTATGAATGAAAACACACTATCCATTATCTATACTGATTCATTATCCATACTGATACAAAACCACATTCTCCATACTTATTCACAGAGTATACGTAATTAATATATGTGAATCTATTTCGTATATTTTCATTGGTATTTGTAATGTTGTAATTTGTAATGCCTGCTACTCGGCCATTGATGCAATAGGGAAACTTCAGGGCCTGGCGTTTATACGTTGATTTTATATATAAGTATATAAAATGTACATTTTGCATCAACGAAGACGTTCTTTCACCTCTTGATTTATTTTTTAAAAAAAAATGTTGTGTAAAGCGCAGAGACTGCGAGCGCGAACAAGATTTTGTGATTAAACCCTAGTCTCGCAACCGGCAATAGTTGCCGTAACCTTCTTCGCTACAGTTGTCTAAACGTCATAGTTAAATAATTTCACTCAAGCTAAATGCAACCATAATGAATACTTGGTGAGGGTTCATTTTGCATTCCGACTTGGATCGACTTGACAAACCGCCGAGTTGTCCGTGTCGCCGCACGTAAAGCAGCGATTTGGGGAGGATAAGGAGGGGGCGGCTGGGCGGCTGGGCGGCCAAGCTGCAACTTTTACTTGCTAAGTTCTACCTTAATCACCGCTAGACCTGCGCTCGAGACAAGCCGTAAGTCAGGCCTCGAGGTGCATCGTAGGGCGGGTTTCAGGCGGGTCAGAAAAAGGGAATAGAGCTGGTTAATCAAAGATATCTATATTCATATTTTTTTTTTTTGATGTATAAACGTCTTTGCTCTCTCTTTGGTTAAAATGTAGCATCCGAACATCAAGCCGTCAGTTTGACAAACCATTAAGTTTTTTTATAAACGATTGTTATTAATAAATATTAATAACAATCGTTGATAAAACAACAAGATGTACAAAATAGAGTAGTTTGTTGATCTTGTGGTTAGGACTCAAACCTTGTGATCCGAGGGTTGCGGGTTTGAATTTCATTTCAGACCAGCAAGTTAGTCCTATTTTCATAGCACAAGCATTTAGCTTAGTTTGAAAATAGTAAGAATATTGATGTGATACGTGTTCGCAACCCTATTTAAAAAAAAATTCTTTGTCGGACAAAAGTGCACCGGAGAATTATCTCAGTCACGGCGGATGAGACATGGAGAATGGACACGGAGCGGCAAAATTTCAAAAAAATTCTAATAAAACATTAGTCTCAGATATCTACCTTAATAAGTTTCCTAGAAAAATTAATTAATTGCCTTCTTGTAAAAAAAACACCCAGGGTAGTGAAACCCCTTACAAACCCTACATAATACCTACATTGAAAAAACTCAACAACTCATTGTATTTAGATTGTTAAGTTTTTAAATTTTCCTAATGAGAGGAGGGATTGTTCTTCTGGAAACTATAGAAGTGATTGTTTATATAACTCTACTTGTGTGTAAGTGAAATTTATTTAAAAAAATATATTTTCATGTTGAAAAAACCACAAAGCAACTGCCATAAATGAAGAATTACGTAGCTCGGATCTGACCTCCTCCCCATCCTCACGTAGTCCAGCATAGCATTCTGCCCTCTATGATCAGGCCACGTGGTTCATGAACAATTCCTAAGTATATTTGATCATCGAGACACGGTTCCAAGAGCAGCTGAATGCACCCGGCTGTGTGTATCTATCACGCAGGCTGGTGAATCTAGCTATCCATCTAGCCTCTTTACCCATCTTCGTATATCTTATATTCTGTTTCCACCGTATAACTTCCACACGTGTAGCACTTTGTATAAGTGTTTCAATTCAACGACCATGTCATTTACATATATCGCACCCCGAGAGCAAGACTTTCATATTTCCAAAATATACATTCTGAGATAATGGGGCTTGAAGTTTTTTATTTCTGTAATTCGAATAGTACTGTACTATTCGAATTACACTGTGGGGCTTGAAGTTTTTGATTTTTGTAATTCGAATAGTATAGTACTATTCGAATTACAATCATTAAAAGTGATACTTTTGTATATCAACATAAAAAAATAACTTTAAAAATATTTAATATATATGCTTTGAGAACACAATTATTGGATTTTGTCCACAGTGGGATAATTATTAATTAAGATTAATTATAGAAGTCTTACAGAGACGAACCTTGTATTGTGTGCAAAATGATCACATAAGCTAGCTCGTACAGGTCATAAACCCTGGGTCACCCTATAAATAGGTTTATTAGTCTCTTTTTTGAGAAGCACTGCGAGAAATTTTTTTATAGTTTTAATAGACTAGAAAGAAAAAATAGTAATAATAATCCAAAAAATAGGCAAAATATACTGAAAAATGTAATTGAAAAAGATTCTGATACACGATTAGCTCAACAATCATTGTCATTCCAAAGTGCTCAAATAATTCTTAAAAAATAAAAAATGTTTGACGTACAAAGTTAAAAAAAACAGAAGCCATTTCTCACAAAAAAAATAATACGAATATTGCGAACACGAATGGAAAGCTGAAGTTTCGCAGACGACTCACCTTTCACACAATCATTACTCTCCCGATACATTTACACACATATCATCCAGCTTTATATTATGCAAATGTGGCGGGCAACATAAAAATTCTGTTTCCGCTCTGATTTCTCTTGGCGGGACGCGAAGGGGACGACCATATGCGAGTTTCTCCGAGCAAGTTCACCGCATCTGTAGACGGCGCGGTGAAGATGAGCGCCATGAATAATGATCATCGGAAAATCGGATCAGCGCCATCTGTGTTAACCGAAAGTTTCCAACATAAACTTCGCAAAGCGACCGCGGTTTCCAGTCCAAGATAATCTTCAGGTTTTAAACTGCCGGATACTTCGTGGCGCCGGGAGGCCTTGTTAATGCCAGTGGAGATTTTATCTTTTTATTCGTAGTTCTAGAAAACCGTACGTACGTACTTACATTTGTACGTTATTTGCTTAAATGTAAGTGTAAGCGTCTCTGACGTAGGTAGTGCCATTAAGGGGTCGGACCGCCTTGGCATTTTCAATGATGTTTGTTTTTGGTTGATCTTATAGCATGAAGTTGAGATCACTCAATGTAATATTCAAAAATTGACCATTTATTATTGCGTGGCAGATAAATTTTTAAACGAATTTCATTATTTTTTTGCGTTTTTATCGGAACTCCCCTTTTCAGATTCTTGAAGATGATATCTCAAACACTATTAGGACAATTATCTTCAAAATTTGCTCACACCTTACTAATTACATTATCTACGATCTGGAGTACGATTTTTTCATAAAAAGCACCGTTTACTTAAGAAATTTTATATTTGAAAGTAATGAAAATTATTTTCAAACTGATCTCACTTGGACTAAATTTTTTTTATTTTTTTCCAGTAATATGTAATTTAATAAGAAAAATATTAACTTGTTCATTTCATTCCAACCATGGCGAGATGATTATTTCTAGCTGCCCGCGACATTGAGAACGAACTTTGCGGGACAGCACATACCTCCGCCATTTTGAAATTTTAAAAATAATTTGCAAAATACTGTCACGGGATGTGACTGTGGGAGGCAGATGAAAACACCGGAAATTGATTACCGGTTTAGTAATTTTTTTTAAAAATTCACAAAGTCACTGGATATGAATTTAATTAAAATACAAATTAAAACACCGGAAATTGATGACCGGTTTACTAATTATTTTTAAAAATTCACAAATTCACTGGATATGAATTTAATTAAAATACTATTCTTTAATTTATACTATTTCTCAATAGATAACACGTCTGTGAAACATTTTCTATATCGTTTGCTAGAATATTCTGTTCAATTATGGTACGTAAGTTAGGTATATTGCTCGATAACTGTCGCTTCGAATGAGTCTGCGCGTTTGTAACATAGCAGTCGCTGGTGTTTTATCGCTGGATAAGTCGCTTCGGTCAAATTTTAAAACAAACATGAACCGTTGCGGCGCCGGATTCGTTTTTTATGCGAAACACGTTTGTTTTTTGAACCTTCTAGATTATTCTGTAGTTAATTAGAATATTTCCTTCGTTTCCAGACTGCGTACCTCTTTCTATTTAAGAAAAACAATTAAATTAGTATGTGTAAGCCGTGTGTATTACGCACATTGTTTCGTCGTGTCGGTGTTTTTACCCGTAAATACCAATTCAACGAAACAACGTGCTAATTTGATTGTCTTTCTTAAATGAAAAGGTATCTATCAGACGTCTTCCGAATGTTGTATTTGATTCCAGAGTGTAAAAATGCGTCCCGGAATGTTATGGAATGTTCATTCGTATTGGTGTTCTCGGAGAGAATCATTAATTCGTAATTATTTCGTTAAAATATTAACAAATGTATGCTGTTAACAATGATGATAAAATAACTTTGTATTCATTTTTTTTGAGGTAACTCTTAAGTTACGTCAAAAAAAATTAATTTGAATTTTCTGATGCCTCAAGGTGGTGTAATCCCTTAAGTAGACGGATATTTTCGGTACTATTCATTTTATTTCTCTTTATTTTCAATACATTTCTCCTATGACATGCTCATATCATGTATGTTTCCACTCCATAGAGGCCTACGAAAAAATAAAACACGTATTTTTTTGGTTAAGTCAAAAGATAGATGGATGACGATAAGTAAATTCTTGTTTAACTTCATCTATCCAAAAGCTAGGATATCACGCAAAAATTGATTATAAAAATATTATTTTAAAAATCTAAAAATATACAATCCCACACAAATAGATTTTTCTCTATGAAACGTCTATAATATATCTTAATTAATTTGACTATCCCTCTGCTGACAAAATACGGTAATTGTGTTTATAGAACAAACATACAAATATTCATAATGTGTAAACTGGTACATAAAAGAATTCAAAAAAATTAAAATTATATTTATATTAAATGATTCGGAAGAATATCTGGTATAAATTCAAAAGAATATTGCTTATTTCCCCCCTATTTTCGATGCAAATCTGTACCATTGGACCGATCGGACTCAAAATTTGGAAACTTATTCTTAAGGACTCGGCGGGTAACATATGCGATATTTCCCCCTAATCCTTTTACCCTTCCCGTCCCTTGATATATTTTCGATGCAAATCTGTACAGTTTGACCGATCGGACTCAAAATTTGGAAACTTATTCTTAAGGTCTTGGCGGGTAACATGTGTGACATTTCCCTCCTATTTTTTTTTAACCCTTCCCCTCCCCTGATATATTTTTGATGCAAATCTGTACCGTTTGACCGATCGGACACAAAATTTGGAAACTTATTCTTTATGACCTGGCGGGTAAGAAATGCGACATTTCCTCTCAATTATTTTACCCCTTCCCTTCCCCATGATATATTTTTAATGCAAATCTCAACCGTTCGACCGATCGGACTCAAATTTTGGAAACTTATTCTTTAGGACCCGGTGGTTAACATTGGTCACATTTTCCCCCTATTCTTTTACCCTTTCCTCTCCCTCTGATATATTTTCGATGCAAATCTATACCGTCCGAATCGAAACATTGTTTACCTCAAAAATTTATTTTAAACTTAAGCCTTAACCCGTGCAACGCCGGGTATGAACAGCTAGTTACTAATATAGTTTTGAGACCCGCTTCCCAATGTCCAATCGAGCTGAAATTTTGTATTTTTGATAACAATATATAATTCAATTATCAGATAGAATAACAATAATTAAATTATAATTAATTAATTAATTAAAGTTTTATATGTAAAGTTAATGAGCTCACCAAAAGATGGCGGAAAAAATTAATTTCAGCCAAAAAAATGCCCACACTCCAAATATAAATGGGAGCGCTTTCCCTTCATCAACAACAGAATTTTGTGATCTGAAAAAAAAACATTTTTTCATGTAGCATAATATTTTTTTTCTGAATTTCTTGGAGGTTACTTCAATATTTATGGTCACATATAAATCTGAACTATTAATCAGAAATTCATATATCTATAACGTGGCTGCAAAAATTCACAATCCTTCATAACTTTTAATCGGAAATATCGCGTACATTAGGGGTGGACAAACAATTTCCGAATGCGCTCTGCGCAGTGGGGTGACTTCGTTAGAGGGTAGTTATGCTTAAATGTTCGGTAACTTATGGTCGATAGTTAATTGTTTATTAAGTGACCTCCTACGGTAACCGTCGCCGCGTGCTTAAGTGGACTCGGACCTTCCGCTGAAGCTAGTTCACGAGCTGGCCTGAAGTTTACAACTAATTTTAACCGACGCGGCGCTTGCTGGGGGATGTTTATTAGGCGGGGTCGGGAACAGGGTGTTAACAAGGGCAAATATGCAAGTCCTTCGTTACACTTATATAACATTTAAAAGGAAAATAATCTGTTAAATCAAACAAGCTATAATAATGTTACGGAATAGTGGCGGTGGGCAACAAATCAAGAACTTGAATTGTAAACTAAAATCCCTAACTTTATTTTTATTATTAATTATTGTTATTTTAACAATGTGGATACAATTAAACATTCAAAATTAAGAAACATATTTTTATTATTTCTATAATGAGAGCTTGGATTTTGGAAAGTACCATTTCCTTTATCCAATATCCAATATTAAATATAATTATATGTCTAATTAAATATTTTATTTTATTTGACTTTTTTATTTTTCAACAAACAATTGATCCTAATAGATGGTCCTAGAGTAACATTAGAATACAAAGTATAAATATTTTATGAACATTTTGAGTATGATATAATTACAGAATACACTTTTTATGATAAATTAATAATAAATAGTGTCTCAATAATAAAATAAATTGCGAAAAATATTCAGAACGAAATAAGGACTGTCACAAAAATATAATGTAGGAATGAGTTTCAGATTAACTAGTTTACCTATGTACAATACACAATACAATTTTTATGATAAATTATTTAAAAATAATGTTTTAATGATAAAATTATAATAAAAACAAAATAATGTCTATCACAAACCAATAAATACAATTTTGGAATGAGTTCTAGATAAGTAGAATTACGACGATTGCGCGGGTTCGAAGGTCAACACCTTGTGTCTATGCGAGCATGTATTACACGCTCAAGCGACCGGAAAATTTATCACTATTTCACTTTTGAACGGATCCTGTGTCATAAAGAATATATAAATGTTGCCGTTTCTAGAAGACACCTCGTTATAGTGATTAACCATTCTAGGTAGAGGAGAGAAATAGCCTAGATTGGTGTTATAAAACTTAGTGTAAAAACGTTTGAAGATCTCATTGATCGGACAGGGATGTTAAATTTTAAATAATATTAAGTAACATATAATTAAAACTATAAAGAAATAATCATGCATCAGTGTTAAAGATGGCATATTTAATTACCATGAAATTCTATCCCTTCAACCCTATCGAGTTACATTATTTACGTACACTCAATGGGGTTGAACGAATAGAGCCAGACTCCAACCAATATCGATATTAAGGGCAATCCAAATAAATCCCATTGCATTCGGTTAGATTATACTGCGGACCATAGTGTGTAACATGTCAACTATTCGTAAAGATTAAATATTCCACACAATAATTCATTATGGATACGCGGCATTTCCATAAACATGAAAATTATTATCGGAGTTACATTAAAAGGATACATAGAGAATATTAAAATTGATATTAATAGATCACTACAAAAGATAGAAAATTATATGTGTTCGAATATTCAACCTAAAATCAAATTTTTAACAAAGTGTAATTGGTATTACATTCTCCCGTTAAGAGAAATTTCCGGATTTAATTTAAGTAGTAAAATTATTATTTATTTTCTCAAATGATAGATTTTTGCAGTTGAGAATTTAGTAGGTACACAATAAATAAGTTGGCAATGAATATATTTATTCATCTCTACTTGAAAAAAATATATTTACCTTGCACTCAAAGATTATATATATACACATGATTTTATTATAAATCCTATTACAAAATAAAATTGTCTCCTAATCTCAAAAAACATAAAGGGCAAAACAGTTTATTTATTTTTTCATTACAGAGTTTATGCAGTTTTTTGCTTTTTATAGAGTTTAAGCATGGTATATTAATTATAATTGAAAAATAGCTATCACCCGGACTTTTTTGTGTTTGAATTTCAGCTTACACATTAAATGAAATTAGTTATTTGAGTTCTTTAAAAAATACTAACAAAGAACAATAAAATGTGAAATGCTTTTTTTTTAGTGCTACAAAATGCTAATAAACGTTTAACTTTTATAAGGGAGTAAAATAATCATGAAATCGTGTTATGTTTGTGTAGCATGAGTAACATTATTGCATCGAGAATTATATAATAGAATTATACTTTACACAAACCGTAATGATGCTGGTAGATAAATGTTTATAGGTAAATAAAAAAATTATAAAAATAACATTTTACAAAATTAATTTTGTATGACAGTGTATATCATATTGTCACGGAATAGCAGTTAGAAATTTGCATTGTTAGAAATCCTTGTAACATGTTACAACACTATCGTAGGGTCTAGAACGGTTTACAATTATCTACGACTTTCGGGCAACGTCTACAAAACGACTAAAACAGTCTAGAAACGACGGGAACCTTCTAGGAGGTTCGATAATCCAGTTTTTTGGGTATAAATAGCGCGGTTCTGGGCCGCCGCGGAGAGTTTTATTTTGTCAGCTCGTTCGGTGCAAAGGAGTCGCGGGCGACAGCAAGGTGTCCCCAGTTTCGAATTAGTGAGCGAAAGTTAAAGAGCCAAATAATCGAGCGAGTACTTACCAAAGTGGCGAAATAAAAAAATCGATAAACACTACTTGCGAGAATTGAATGTTCTATGAGCGATAAATAAAGTGTTATCCAGCGATAACAAAGTGTTCATATACGAGTGATATTTTATGTGTGATTTAAAGAATAGCTGAAAGTTTAATTCGTGTTGAGTGACTTTGTATATACTCGTACATTAAATAATTAATTAATCATTGATGAATAAATCGCTCATTGATTTCCAATGTTTTCATTTGCCTCCCGAAATCACAATCCGTGACAATATTAAAACAAAAAAAAACAGATTGGATTCAAAATCATCTACACTTTAATTTTTACGGTTATATCAATTGATTATTAACATTGTATTACAGATTCAAGGCTTTCGCTAATAATTTGAGGTTTATTTTCTCTTGAAAAATAATTTACACCCTCTAAGCACGCAGAACAATGAGAAAATGATGTATACCGAGTTCGCTGCGCTAGTCCTCTCGATAGGTGTTGTCGAGCTGTTTGTTGCCTTGTGTCTGCTGTGTCGGGGCGGGTACGGCGGTCACAGGGACGGCTTCAGGTTTAACGGACACCGCCAACAAAATAAATGAAGACCATTCTAACGAAAATTCCCACTAAAAAATACAAAAAATGTATGAAAGAAGTCGGTGCGTAAGTATACGCGATACTTCAACGCGCATACACAAGTGTGTATGCGCGTTGAAGTCTATTACATAAATTATATAAGTCAAGGCATATTTGGATTTTCGTGACTCATATTTTTTTATTTATCTTGAACTTAATGCTAGATAAAACTAAACTAAATATGTTGGATAGAAAAAGAGCCACTCATCTCATTAGTATAAACCTGTGCCAAGATGAGTAGCTTAAAATACAGTGACAACAAAATACTACATAAAATTTTTTAATTAATTGAATTGTATAATACGAGTAGAAAAAATAAATAGATAAAAAAAAAAGGTATATGTTGTAACGTAATAAAAAAAATTACTATGAAAAAATGTAATAGTACCGTAATATCGCGACATGTCTTTGAATACCTACTGCACACTAGGAGCACAGTATACTAAGAACAGTAATACGTCTTCATACAAACTGGCCGCTACCCATTAGAATGTGTGCGTGCGTGCTCGGCGCCGTGTACGCACGCACTGTGACGCACACATTGACATAGAATATGGGGGCACAAGGCGGCGGCAGTAAGGGCCGTGCCTTCGGTACCATTCGCGCTCGTAGCCGCCGCTTTAAAAAAAATGCGCTTCCTGAAAAAAATGTCTTTTTTTTATGGTTGTGATGCTTTACTAAAAAGCTGTGTTGATTATCACAAAGACTGTGAGTTTTTAAAAGTCTACGTTGATGTTAATCAGCGTTCTTTCAATTTAAGTGCAGAAACTAGGTATACTAATTAGAGAAATTTTCGAGTTTCGTGTCTACCATATGCGTCGGAACCTCAGACGCTACGAATAAAGTGACAACCCTAGCGTCAACGCATTAGTAGGCTAATAACTCGCCGACAGGCCGGAGATAAACTACTGTTCTGGGTATACTGTGCTAGGAGTGTCCCATCCCTAGTGGCGGTAGCCTATAAAAACTCTCGCGCGGAAAAGATCGGTCTCTTCTGCAATATATCATATATCTTCATTATGCTACAACAGCTGAGGGTTCGGAAAGCGGAGCGTCAAGTTCCACCCGGTAATAATCACTATTGTGCACGTCCATTCTAGAGACCAGCAGACCATAAGGTACAATACTAATTTTTGTATTATTATATATATAATTTGTTATATTCTCATTTCAGAACCCTCCTTGGATTCAGTTAGATTCATTTAGAAAATGGTGTGCATTCCATCAACATGTTTAAATTTAATCTATACCTATAAAACTCAATGTCTGTCTGTCTGTCTGTTCTCTATACAAATCCACACCGTTTGTCCGATTCGATTCAAATTTTCCATACTTATGCTTAAGGACCCGGCGGGTAACATAAGCATTTCCTTCCTGTTTTCGTACCCCTTCCCCTCCCCCTGACATATTTTCGATGCAAATCTGTACCGTTTGACCGATCGGACTTAAAATTTGGAAACATATTCTTTTGAACTCGGCGGGTAACACAAGTGACATTTCATCCATATTCTCATACCCCTTCCCCTCCCCCTGACATATTTAAGATGCAAATATGTACCGTTTGATCGATCGGACTCAAAATTTGGGAACTTATTCTACAGGTGGGTAACGTGTGCGACATTTACCTTCTATTCTTTTAACCCTTCTCCTAACCTGATATATTTTTGATGCAAATCATTACTGTTTAACCGATCGGACACAAAATTTAGAAACTTATTCTTTAACAGGTGGTTAACATTGGTGACATTTTCCCCTAATCTTTTATCCTTACCCCTCCCCCTGACATATATTCGATGCAAATCTATACCGTACGAATCGAAACTTTATTTACCCTCACAAATTTATTTTAAACTTAATCCTTAACCCGCCGGGGTTTCAACAGCTAGTTTAAAATAATCTTGACTAAGGCAATAATCGCAACGATATTGATATCCACTTAACTATGGAGGCATCTCCGAACCATTTTCGTCAATAATAAATAATTGTCATCAGCAAATCCTTAACTTTCTGAGAAATTGAATGCCACGCTTATGATCGTGAATACTAAATTTTACTACGACACAAACCTATCGCTCGATGGTTGGAATAGCTAGGACAAGGATGAAGGGGAACGCGAGGATTGCTGCCACGAGACTGGAATTGCGCGAACAATTCTCAGGGACCTCCAAGCTGATCACCACCATGATGGCGTTGCTTCAGCATCGGGTCGCGTCTCAGGATCTTCACACTTCATCATGCGTTAATTCAAACGTCGGGATTAAAAGCTAATATGTTATAGGAAATTCCGCTAATAGAAAATAGGTTCAGGGAGTAGGTAGCGGCCGGATTCGTAAATGATTAATTTCAATAATAAATTTTACTAAATTTAAACTAGAAGGAGTAATTTTGTAATATAAAAAACTGTAATAATATTCTAAATCTACTTTCTGTTCCACCTAATGGAAAATCCATTTATCCAGTCCATCATCCCACATTATAGCGCCCTATCCGTTCCGTTCACTAGCGAGTAGTCCCACGCTCACAATCTAGTTTCATGCTTCTCTCTGAGCAGTCGGTGAGGGAGGGCAAAGGTCAGATCACGTGAGCTCCTTCAGAGCCTGGTGTGTCCAAACTTATCCAGTACAATACCCAGTTCACGGATTTCGACTCCAATGCACTCTAACCTCCCAATGTATTTTCGCGTGTATTAAATTATTAATGTTTACTTCGGCTACTTTCTTACAATATATTGTACTAAAAATCATTTCTTTCGATCAAATGTAATCACATCACATCACAATGGTATAGTAGTAGCCATAAACAGATAAATTTGTACTGTGCAACTATTATAAAATGAATAGATTAGTTTTCAGGTTTCTTTATTCTTATTATTTCTGATACTTGCAGTTGCGGCATTGCAATATTAACATGTAGCGGCAGTTATATGCTTAAAAATTCAATAAAATAGCATAATTGGTGCTTTGACATCTTTTTTCATTTCAAAAAACGTACGCATTCTCTAAATAATCTACCTATATTTTTTTGAATAGGTTTTGGGATGGTAGCAAACAAAAGTTTTCTAGAAAAAATCAAATCGCTCGTGAACACGCAACTAAATAAAATCTTACACGTATACAATATGGCGCCATGTGGTTTACTTACGTCCATTCTACATCTACTCTTCTACTCTTTTGATGGCTAACTCAAGTGTGAAAATTTTCGTAGCATGATGCTCGCGCATTGCTTCACTGCCTCGTATTAAAAAAATATATAAAAACGAAAATAACTTGGTACAAAGAAAAAATACTCTGAAGTTGCTTCGCACGGACAAGCCAAAGAGAGAATAATGTATTTTGATGATTTGCGGAAATAATTACATTCGAATACTTAACTGCAAAAAAGATCCGTGAAAGCGTAATAGTTTTCAACGCAGCCACCGCCACTGATCCAGGCCTGCCGGCTCACGTGTCAGCTAGCTTGTAATTCCCACGCAGGGTGCGTGTCTGGGGACGGGGTAATCAATCAACGGTTGTCACCGCTCTCCGGGCTCATCCACTCCTCTCTTCTCTCATCTCAAACTTTCTGCCGAAGAAAATCCTTTTCGAGGCTTTTGGTTATGGGGAATTGCTTTATTAATTATATTTATATCAATAAAAAAAGACCACAAAACTAATTTTTTTTTCTGTTTTTCGTTGATTATTCAGAGCAAAATATTATTCAGAATGTAACCGGTCTGCGAGTTTTGAATATTCGTATTTCGATTTTTTTGGTTTTGCTGTTCGTCGCCTACTCTTTGAAATTTTTACAATCGTGCCGTTGTATAATTGACACTATTATGCAGGTATTTTTTTAACTCATGGCACTGTTCAGTCGGCCACTAAAGAATGTGTTGCTAATATATATATTTTTTATTTTAAAATATTTTCACGGGTCGTGACTGTGGTAGGCAAATGAAAACACTGGATGTTAATTGACTATTTATTGACTATTATAATTTATTCACAATGTCACTGGACATGAATTTATCTCGAATTCACGCTACTTCGCAATATATCACTCATCTATGAACACGTTGGCTTTTCGAATCATTTATTGTGTTTTCAGGAAGCTTCCAGACTGTATCCCGAAGGTTGTAGATAATCATAGAGTGTCGTGGAGGGTTCTAGAGCATTTGATAGTGTTGGTTCCAAATTGACATATTTTGAGGGTTCGGACAATGCGCAATCCATTTCCTTACAATACAATATTATAAAAATTTGTTAAATATTCCCTTCCTATTCCCTACCCATAAAATTATAATTATTATATATGGCAAGGGAATGAAATAATATTGATCACATCTTAATAAAAATAATGACTGTCGATGTCCTTCATCAGCTATCATGAACTAGTAGGCGAAGAAATTAAATTTTAGTTAAAAGCGAACAATATATTTTATTAAATTAATATTATGGATATTCAAGAAATTTCGGAAAGTTTTCAAAATGGTTTAATAATAATAGTTAAATATGTTAAATGTACATTTGCTTCAGAAAAATATACTGCGCGCGGTGTACATAGCCGATTTTATGCATTACTGACAAAGTGTGTGCATTACTGTTCAGCGTGAAGCGACTCATATAACTTTGTGTCTTTCTCTCATAGAAAAAATGCACTGCAGCCACATGCAATGCAAATGACTGTGCAACATAATTAAGATGAACTAGAATAAAACGTTTAAATAATTTAAACTAATTGTAAAAAAAAAGACCTTAACAATTTTTTTGCCTCAAAGTCTAAACTAACTAAACAGATTTTAACAGTTACTACGACATGTTTTTCTTCTCTAAAATTTCAATTGCAATAAATCAAAAAAATTTTTTAATCCTCACCTTTAACACTCCCTGAATAAAAAAGATATATTTTAATTTTTTTATGCACAATTTAAAAAAAAGTATATAGCACATTGAATAATTGCATAAATATCATAGTTTTGTATGTTATTCCCAAAATCAAGGACTTTTTATTTCTGTTAATATTTTAGGTGTCGAACTTACCATCATGCTATTTTCTAGGGCTTACGCAGAGAGAATAGAAAGTCACCCTCTTTTCCCCTTAGATAATCCCCACCTCATTCACGTAAACACACCTTCTCATGTGCATGACGATTGATCAGGCCTCTAACGCTACCAACTTCCAGTACTTGGTTTACCTGGTATAGGTATGTCTTTCGCGGATATGGGTCCTCTATGTGGTGCCGTTAACGGCATATAACTTTATTAATTTAATATTTTGTTTAACATGAACCATTTTTATCTTAAGAATGTTCTTGGGTTTTTTACGGCCACTCAGGATCTTCTGGAGTATTACGCCGTGTTATTCCGACCTTTCTGGCCGACGTTTTGGATCCCATTGCAGGGTCCATAACCAGGGCTGATGTGTTATTGTGAGTGTTGGTGTTATGGTTAAGTATTGGCTTGCAATACCGTGTCGAAAGCAGGGTGAGAACGTTGTCAGTGTTGTGTTAAGTATTGGCTAGCAATACCGTGTCGGCAGCTTGGTGTTTCTGTGTTTATGTGTTACGTGGCAATACCGTGTCGGAGTCACGTGTTTTCTTGTGTTGTGTGTATGTTTCATCTATTGTCTGATCACTATCTCTGGGGGAACTGCGACGAAATTGACTTTGAAGCGCCGGATACCATGATGTTTTTAATTTGAGACCATCATCTCTATTTATATATATCGGATGCTTGTAGATTTCGAGTGCTTCCTTGATAAGACGCGTACGGTTACACTTAGGCTTTCCAAGGATTTTCGGTTCGAATGCAAAATGATGGCCTGTATCCAGAAAATGCTCAGCCAGTGCTGATTTTTCTGGATGACCGAGTTTGCAAGCCCGTTTGTGCTCGTCAACCCTTTTGGAAATTGAACGCGCCGTTTATCGCAGCCTTGACAGATGAGTCTATACACTCCGTCTATTTCTAAGCGATCTCTGTCCTTCGCCGATCTCAAGAAGTCCTTAATTTTTAAATTGGAACCATTGGAAGAACCAAGTCACTGCTCAAGGAAATTTTTCTGAAATATATGAAACCTTTATCTTATTGGAAATTAGTATTCCTATCATATTCGTGTGTAAATAAGTACTTAACTTTAAATTTTGATATTGCTGTGTTTGATACCAAATAGTGAACATTGCTGTTTTTTTCTATTTAAATTACAACAGATATTACTGCCTTTGCTTTTAGCACTACGAGAATATTGTTGTCTTTGGTCTTTGGCTATATTTTCTTTAAAATCTTGAAATAAATACATTCCAAATTAGTTATCTTCGGTGAATACATTCAAAATATTTTTTTTTATATTTTGGATATTGCTGCCATTGCTTTTATACCCCCTTTTTGTACCAATATCTAGCAGGTTGTCGTAATCTTCTCCTTCTCAAATGATTTTGTTTTTGATAAAAGTTATAAGTCAAATGTAATACAATCGCATGAAAAACTTTTTTTTTATCTACCGGGAATATTAAACCGCCATAGTGCATCATTTGATAAAAATAATCTAATCTCAAAAATAATAACGCAAATTTATTTTCATTTATATTTTATTATTTTCACTTAACTAATATTTCACAGCAGTGGATTCAATTTCAACGAAGTTTCTTTTATACACATTTCAAAATTTTTGATAATTCGGTTTATACAAATTCAATAAAATCATCGAGTACTGAACATACATACATACATACAGATATGCAACTACATCAAAATTATTAATTATGTTCATTGCTAAAATATTTATTTTTGGTGCTTCCAAATTAAATGGAAAAAATAATAGCACTGAATAAATATAATCGAGTGCAGGTCGATAAAATCATAAAAAGTTAAAAAAGTTTGTGAAAACTTATTTTGTTGTGTATTGCTTTCTGGTTAATAACACACATTAAAATAATTACTAATTCATTTAATTTTCAAATAGCGTATGATGATAATTTATTGATTATATATTTTTTTAAATTTTTTGGATTATTTTTTTTTTCATTGTGATCAAGTCGCTTCATAAAATGCCTTCCTGAATTTCATTCAGAGAGAGAAAATAATTAAAATCTTTATTATATATTTGATATTTGTATACAAGTCAGATACAAATCAAAAACAATAAATTCTTTAAATAAGTTTTCTATACTAGTAGAAATGTATGCATTATTACAATATATTTTTTGAATTTGTACAAATGTATCTATTATCAAAAAATTATGTTACCTACTAACAATATCAAACAGCACCTCATTACGCTATTATATACATATCTGGTACAAAAATGATTACGGATATTCTATGTACAATTTTATGTTTTATTTGGGGATTGATTAGATCACAACCTTAAGAAAAACGCTTCCAGACTGTAACAAAAATTTAAAATTATTTTAAAAGTAACAAAAAAATTTACACACCTAAATGAGAAAGAGTTTTAACATATTTTGGGTAATATATTGAAACCTCTTCCTTATATAAGAGACAATGTAAACATAATTTTTGACACTATATGTGTATATTATTTTATATATTAAAATGTTTTCGCACAAAAATAAACAAAAATTTTGTGATATTTCAAATTTTGTTGGATAACAATTATTGTTTGTTTTCAGTGAGTTTAGATAGATAAAAATAGTTTTCCTGATAATTTATAAAATAAGTAATTTATGTAAACGTTAAAAAATTCCTTACACAATTTCCCTAGGTTTCATCATTGGTTATCCAATATTCGGTATGTTTTATTAAGAGATGTTAATTATTGCTCTAGTCATATGTTTTATTTTGTAAGACAGGGCAAACCTATTTAACTGTTTGTTACTGTCAAGAGAAACAAGCCAGCATGCAACGAGAAATAAGGAATGGAAACATTATATCATATTTTATAGAATTTTTAGGAAGTCTTGAGATGATTTTGAAATAATGGATCAAAAAAGCTGAACGAATAGCGTGAACCAAATGATATTAATATAAAAGCGAATCTGATGTGACTTCAAAGAAAATCAGTCTTATTTCTTGCACTGCAATTTTTGAGCGACGCAATTTGGCGATTATGGTGTAAAAAAAACAACTGATTCATTCTAATCTAATCATAAATAAATAAGTGTCAAAGTAAGGAATGTTTTTTAGATGTATAAGAACTTGAAAATTAAATGAAATACATAAAAATCGTGGTAATTGCTTTATTGGAAAGATAATTTTATGGAAATTGTGTTTAATAATAAGTTAATTTCAGCTAATTTGACATTTCAGCTTGAATAGAGTTATTCCAGAACAACGCTGGCAAATTAATTTCGAAAATCATGATATCGCAATCAAATTTAATAATTAATACTATAAAATTATTATTTCAATAAAGCCAATATTAATATGATTTTTATGTTTTTATTTCATTTTAAAGTTATATTCCTCTAAAAAACATCCCTTAAATAATGTATGGAAATTTATTAGTGTGCAGTCTTTGGATAGCCAGTCAAAATTAAATACAAAAAGATCTTTCACAAAAACAGTCAAACTCGTGGATATATCCTACTTTGCTGTCTCCCTTAGTGAATAGTAGTAGAAAACTTTATTAAGTTATTTTCGTAAAACTAAATTTTCTTACGTTATTTAAAAATTATTAAAGAGTTCCATACACGTAGAGACGTTTTGTTTACCATTTACTTTTATATGATACAATTTTTGTTATAATTGTATATAACCCAGGCTTTTGCCTTGCATAATTATCTATATCAATAATTACTTGATAATTTATCAAATGTTAAAAAATCGCATTTCAATGCATTCGTAATTTTTACAAATTTAAACACAGGTATTAAATGAGATGTAACAAACTTACTTAAGTTCCTAATTTTATTAGGCGACATACCTCATTTGTAAAAATCATATTTATATTTACAATAATAGTTATCATTAGATCGGATTTCATATAGCTTTTACAAATTTTATCTAATATATTACACCATCGTTAACATAATTAAATTTAAAAGCATCGTTTAGAAGTACGTTTTATAACAAAGTGTTTAAAAATTATTTTAATATCACAAAATATTTTTTTTATATTTCCCACACAGTTTTTAAATATTCACAAATAGTTGGGATAATAGGGGTAAGGGAGGGGGAATAGAAATCGATAAACTGGCGGCATTGTAGCCAAACGTTTACATAACTCGATTATTATTACATTATCTATAAAGTAACACAGGAAACTGTCACAAAAAGCGTTTAAACTTTTAAAAAACTGTTTATTGGTATACTGTCAACGCACCACGAGTGTGAGGACCGTTCGATGGAAAAAAGTCTATTCAAAG